>QLIY01001402.1:0-21414 GCA_003260075.1 Phallusia mammillata | reverse complement strand
AAAACCCGACCTTGGACGACAATATCTGGGTCAAAGCAAGAGATTAAATTAAAGTATTTGTTACCTTTTTTTAGTGTTTTTGTAATTACATGACAATAATAGTACAAAAAGAATACGAACAATTTTTTTTTATTGTTACCCCCCCCCCTTTTAGTGTTTTTGTAATTACATGACAATAATAGTGCAAAAAGAATACTTTCTTTCTAACCCCCCCCCCTGACAATCAATTTAGGAATCAATACTCAAGCCATGTATAAATTAGGCTTAACGGTATTGTTGAACACTCAGGACGGCGTGCTATTGAAAACGGTGTCAAAAGGTCAAACAGTCGTTTGGCGTGTGCACCCTGAGAGGTTACTACAGGTCAATGGTACTCGTTTTGCGAAACAAAGTTAAATGAAAAACAATTTGTTATGTATACATTTGCAGCAAATCGCTTTTTAATTTAAAGTGTCTGTAACACAACTGTTACAGCTTTCTAAAAAAAATGTGTTTAAAACCCGACCTTGGACGACAATTTCTGGGTCAAAGCAAGAGATTAAATTAAAGTATTTGTTACCTTTTTTTTAGTGTTTTTGTAATTACATGACAATAATAGTGCAAAAAGAATACTTTCTTTCTAAAATAATGCTTTCTAAAAATTTGTCCTTAAGAATCTAAAAATCACCGCAACATTTGTTCACTGTAAATCCGCACAAACACGCATGTCGGGACCCATTAGTTTTTGTTTACAAAAACAAGAATATGTGTAGATCAAATGATGTGTATTGTAAATTGGTATATAAATATCGTATAGAATATATAAAATGGAAGTATATCAGAAAGCCACTCTTCTAGTATTAGTGATGGGACGATACCAGATTTTAAAGCGAGTACCGATACCGAGTACAGGACCATGTGTATGTACCATCGGTACCGAGTACTTAAATATAGTGTTGTATTTAGTTGTATATCACTAGCCAATTTATCTGCCATGGCCGGGGTACATGCGCGCGCACGCACATGCAGAAGCATGTAGAAATGTGATTTCCACACGATAGCGAAAAAAATATACGTAACCTGGTGGAACTTTTTCCCGATTTTGTGCTGTCTGAAGCAAGTATTGGCAAAAAGTTGCCCATATTCTTATAGTGTAAACCGGCCTTCGGTATCGAACGTTGGTAGCGAACAATAGAGGCAAAATATTTCGATACCGAGTACGAGTATCGATACCACTGAAATCATTCGCTACCATCGATACTGAGTACCGGGTACTCGTCCCATCACTAGATTATGTGGCACATTGGTTTATGTTTATTTACACATATGTGTTGTATGGTGTAACTAAAATATATTTCTCAACCATAAATGCTTTTCTGTGTATGTTGGACTCAAAAATATTGGTTTATGCAAATTTCAAATCAACTGCTTATTTGTTAGGTCTTTGCACTGTAAGTGTGTGTGAGGCAAATTTGTTTCTGTATTTGGAAGCAATGATACTGTTATTTGCCCAGTACAGGAGACTGGGTATAATTGTGACATGGGCATAACCCAAATACAGCATAAATGAAACCACTCTGAAAAACTGTGACATTATTGGTTACTGTCCACTTTACCTCCAAAACCAAACACAAAACAAGTCTGGTTTTATTTAATTTTAACAACTAATTTAGTTAAATTCTTAACAGTATCTAGACCAGTGGTTCCCAACCAGGGCCCATGGCCCCCCAGGGGGGCCACAAGCTGTGTTCCGGGGATACACGGGCGTCGATTCACAAGAAACACCCACTAAAAGTCATTTTCACTTTAACTTTATTCCCGAATTTAATCGACTATTTCACATACTATTTGTTTGTAGTGAGGTTTATCATGCTCATTTACTCTATTAGACCTGTTTAAGGCCAAAATTAATACCGCATTCCAACGCTAGATTGCTATCTACATTTTAAGGGGGCCACAGGTCCTACAAGGTAACTTGAAGGGGGCCACGAGGCCAAAATGTTACTTTAAGGGGGCCATGGTCCAAGAAAGGTTGGGAACCACTGATCTAGACTTTTTTAAACTTTATTTGTAAGGATGTAGTTCATTCTCAGTTGGCTTAAAGTACCGTTTCAATCATAAAAGTCATGCATCAGTTATTAACAATTATCGCATGATAATGATAATTTAGCACCATGTAATCTGTTGGCCATTTTGTTGTCATTTACTTGTAATTACAAAGTTAGCTTGTTTATACTGTACATGCTGCAAGTGACAGAATTTGCAGTTGTCAACAAGTTTTGCTTTTGAATGAAATGAATGAAATGCCATCTTATATTTTGTAATACTGTCAGATAACTTGCAAAGTCATAAATTAAAAAAAAATCTGTTTTAAAAAAAGTTGGTTTTTCACATTGTCATGTTGTTTGGCCTTGTTTCCTGTAATCCTATTATAATAGGTCAATATAATTATCAGGGCAATGGACAGTTGATAGCTGTTTTGTTTGAGTTTTTTGCACTTCAGGTGTGTTTAAATGGGCCTAACTTCTAAGGATTGATCTTTCAAACAAACAAGATTTTAAACATGAAATTTCCAAAACTAAAGTTTTTACAAAATCACCCAAACCATCCCTGGTCTTCCCTAAAATGTAAAACTTAAAGTTAATTTGAAGTTTTTAACTATTGAATGTAGATAAAAAAAAAAAAATTTAAATTAGAATTTTCAAATTTAGCTTTGTCCCTAACATGTCTAAACAAAGTTAGGATTGTAAAAAAGTCCTGAATTGTGCCAAGTTGAAAAAAACGAGAACTTAACAGTGGGTTGTAGATAGGGATGTTCAAAGTAGAATATCGAATCCTTTGGATTCGAATCCGGGGGGGGGGTATTTTGGCCGTTTATATCGGGTAGTTGGAACCGATATAAATGTGTGCTCTCACCGTTGGTAAAAATGTAAACACATGCGTTACGTTTTTACGTTGTCGCCTGGTCATTGAACCAGTTGCAAAAGACAGCAAGTGACTCGTCGATGTCAAATTAGGGACCGCTGTACAACGCCTTAACGCCAAGTCATGATTCGCTATAACAACGCCATAACGACGGTTGTGCATTGGAGGCATAATTAACGATTAGCGCACTTGTTACGCATCTGATCATGTGATTACGTTTATGCCGTTAAACGTTTTCCGACTTTGACAACAAAAAACATTTAACGGCCATGGCGCTAGGCAGCGATTGGAAGCATGGGATTGTCTGTTAATGTCACAAAAACAGTAAAGGAATCCCAAAACATATGACGATTGGTTCATTTCTTAACCCCATACAAACATAAAAATGCAGTGAGAAAACGCTGCAAAGTTTACGTGGTGCAAAGTCACAGGTAGTTTAATTGGGATTTGAAAATGTATCACCCAATGTCCCAACTTTGTTTGCTAGGGTGCTTGTTTTTGCAGTTGTTTTAGGTTAACAAATGTTATATATTTGTACACTATGGAGTCTATGTCAGTCCTCTACCACCAGACAAATCAAAATACCACAGCATGCTTACAACATAGTTACGTCTACTAAAGGCAATAAAAATCACTGAAAAAAATCGTTATAATTAATTTTTACCCTTATGCTAATTTTTCTGGTTTTGTGGATTTTGGGGATTTAGTTTCAATGCAGTTGTGCAAAGTTTTTTTCCCAGTGTTTTTCTTTGATTTGGTTTGTTCTTTGTTTACACCTCAAATGAAAAATATGTTTTATAATGTATTAAACTGGTCTACTTTAGTTGTTGTCAAGATTAATGATTGCACAGTAAAAAATAATATAAGAATTGGATTCGATATTCTAGATTCAAAACAATTATTCTAGAATACCCAATTATTCTACTTTGAACATCCCTAGTTGTAGAAAAGTTTTTGTACAAAAGTTGTATGTTTTTTTTTTCAAAACCACAGCCCGGTATAGTTTTTTCCTCATTAACATAAATCGACATAATATATATGTAGTAAGTAACTGTATAGTTTTTAAAAAAAATACCATCTCCTGGAACATTTGTTTTATGGTTGCATAAGAGTCCATCAGTCATGGTTACAAACAGAATTATAATTTGTTTTGCAAGCCAAAGTTATAAAAAATATATCCATTCATTCAATGCCAAACTTTTACCAAACTGATAGATTTTAGTTCTGGCGTATGCAGGCCCAAACCCGGAGGTTCAAGCCCAAAAACTAGTCCAACTTGCAACTTTAACACTTTCTGCAGCTCAAAGCCCCTAACATCAGCATCAAAATATGATCAGTTGCTTCAAAAGACGCCTATTTGGAACAGGGATCCACCTGTTAAGTTGCCAAACATCATGAATGCACTTGGCTACAATCAGGGGCGTATCCAGAAATTATTAAAGGGGGGGGTCCAACAATTTTTTTGGGGGAAATCCCTAATGACGTCATTATGACGTCACACGTCGTTCAAAACGACGCGTTATGCGGCAAAGCACTTTTTCCAAAATTGGCGGTTTCTCTACCCATCTAATTGACAGGAAGAACAGGTAATTTTAGCGAAAGCTTTGTAGTTTTCTGATTTCGCCGCTGCTATCTAGCTTACTCAGCCAAACTGCAGCTGCAAAATAAGCGTGACTGTCAGGTAATCAAAATCGTTGCTTAAAAAAACAGGGTCCAATTTCTAAAGAACTAAATCTCTTGCTGAAGCGGTAATCCTACTGTTAAGTTGCGCAAAGTCACGAATGCACTAAAGGTGGTAACTGCAGAAGGCATAAATTGTGCCTGGCAAGTAACAAATTACCCTAATAACATAACTCGATTTACATCGATCTAATGTTTTTGACAAACTATTACGTGTTTGGCGGATCAAAGCAACACAACATTACACGTTTTTAACACTTTTACATTGTTCAAATGCAAAAACAGTTTGATATGTTGCACTTAGTGCAGTTACCACTTAGCAAGAAACTGCTACCAGCGTCCTAGCGGGAACGTAACTTTCCGATTGTTAGCGCATAAACCTCCTTATTAAACCCTTGTTACGTCACAATTGGCGATTAGATAACAAGCGAATACAAGAGATTGAAGGCTAGCGTCTTTGAGATAACGACTCCCTGTTATCACGCAGTGGTAAACGGAACGATTTTGGCCTATTTAATGTACGCACAACTTTTTGAAAAGGGGGGGGTCCGGACCCCCAAAACCCCCCCCTTGGATACGCCACTGGTTACTATAATACTTAAATTGTACAAGCATTGGCGGGTTACCAATTACCTCAACAACATAGTTTGATTAACAACGGTTGAATATTTGTGACAAACAATTGTTTGGTGGGTCATAGACAAAATACTATCAAAAGTTTTTCACTATTTTTGTCACATTCAACATTATTGGTTTAATGCACATACAGTTTGATACTTCTTGTGTAATTACCACTTAGCAAGAAATTGCAATCAACGGCCTCTTGGTAGACCCCCTAAACCCCCTCTCTTTGGTTGTGACACTGTTACAGAACTTAAGTTGCCAAGATAGCCAAGTGGTTAGCCTTGTGTTTGCAAGATTGTGGGTTCTAATAGTTTTGGCCATGTGTGTTTTCCTGAGCAAGAAACTTAAGCGGCATTTGGCATTGCTCCAACCCAGTGGTATCTGATGGGTTCAACTCCCTAAGATAAAAAAATGAAATACAAAATGATGCAATAGACTTGCAATAAAACTGACAGCTTGTGGTGAGCATAATGTATTCAGGCATTTACCCACCTAGGAGAAAAATGAGAAAAACAAACATTTGTTTTCTAAATTTACTTCACTTAAAAATAAAAATATCAAATACTGAAGTTATTCACAAATACTGAAGATTGTGTGCAAACGTGATAACAGCAATACATTTTAAAAAGCATTCATAGCACATTTTCATGCTGTTTGTTGCATGCTGTATAATAAGCTGTTATAAAATGTTTTCTTCTTCAAATTAATCAAAGGAAAAGTTACTCTATGTTGCGGTTGCTATACTTGCACCATTTCACTCTACGAATTAAAATATGTCCATTATAGAGTTTTACAGGAATTGTTGGACCAAATGGAAGTGGAAAGTCTAACGTAATAGATTCCATGTTGTTTGTGTTTGGTTACCGAGCAAATAAGATAAGATCAAAAAAACTTGCTGTCCTCATACACAACAGTGAAAACCACAAATCTTTTACATCCTGCACTGTTGAAGTACACTTTGAAAAAATTGTAGATTTGGTAAGTTGATGATTTAATTCTGTACTTTTAAAGTTGCATTGGCAAACTATGATTTTGTGAGGTAAATTGGTAACAATTGTGTGTGCGTATTACAACTTTTGTTGTGATCCAGACAACTATGTATTTGTTGAAGCAGATGTGACTTTGCCAAATAAAGCTTTCGGAAATGTGACTTTGGTTCTTTAAACAGGTGGAAGGGGTTTCAAGATATCACTGTTTTGTTGCCATGTGCTTTGTAAAGTTTTGTAAAAATTTACAAGCAAAACCGGTCATAGATCAGAGCATAAAGGATGAATTCTGTTGTTTAGGGCGTTCAGGTTTCAACATGTACTGTTTGACAAGAAGCTTTATTATTGTACGAGTAGCGTCCCAACAGCGGGCATGCCTGGACTTTGTTGAATATGTCCGACCTGTGTCGGACCTTCTTTGTAAGGACGTTCCGCTTATTGCAATAATATCGAATGAACGTGCGAGGACGCTGACTTGCTATTGAACAATTGAGAAAGCCAAACAATTACTTTTTAATTTTCAATGACAGTCGGAAGGTTAAATTCTAAGGTTGGTCGGGAAGGTTGAGGCTTTTCTGTTTGGTTTAAAGCGACGGGCCTTACGTTTATTTCACAGTCGTCGGGCCATCAGCTGTGTTTTGAATGAACAGTTAAGCACAGTTGGTTCAGCACTACAGTTTTAGCAAACAAGAGATGGGTCGGTGGTACTGGAAATACTAATCAACTGTGCCGAGGTTATTGGACGTCATCTGATCAGGTTTAAACCCAATGCATTGACTAATGTTTGCGTTTATTCGTAAGTCAATATTGGGCAACAAAACAACTGAAACGGGGCTTGGTTTTATACATCGAAATGTTCAACTAAGGTTTTATATTGCTGGCTCGTGTTTTTATGTTTACGTGTTACCTCATTTATAACGTAATCGTTAACAGGACAATGGCGGCTACTGCACTGTTCCAAACAGCGCTTTCTACGTTTCAAGGAGAGCTAACCGAGACAATACGTCACAGTATTTTATTGAGGGAAAGAAATCCCAGTTTAAAGATGTTGCATCGCTACTTCAAACCAGTGGAATAGACCTCAATCACAACCGATTTCTTATTCTGCAGGTAAACTTAGCCATTTTTGTCGTTATTTATGTAGGTTAAGGTACTTGTGCTCGATGTAAATGGTATCAAATAGTACTAATAGCAACGTAGCAGCACACAAAACTATCATTGGTTTAAATGATGGTTGTTGGGGGCTGTTTTCTTGCTTTTACGATCTGCCGTCAGAAACTACTTTAAAGTTGCTGTGCTGAAGTGAAAATTGGGACAGATAAATAAAACTATAAAGGAGAGATAAAAATGCCTGCAGTAAATATAGCAGCAAAGACAGTATTGGATTGACATTTTGTCCAATACGTCTTTTGCGGCTTGCTTTATGCAGGTACGTTCAACGTAGTGCATCGATGGACAGTTTCCGAATTAACAACTCTCAGACAATTACTAATATCTAGTAGCATTTTTCCAAAAATAATTTGTCATTCTAGTGTTGGCCCAATAACCGGTACCGGCGCGGATTTTTTCACATTCCTTGAAGTCCAGCTGACCCTGACGTCACAATAGATTGTGGCGTCGCGTGATGTTGATTGTACCGAATCGCTTTGCGTTGGCATGGAACGGTGTCGATTTCGAATCGACCTTCGTTGGTCTTTGTCATCTTTGACTTTCATTGATATATGCCAGGACATGAATAGAATATAACAGAATTTACAAAACTTTTAACACACCTACACCTTTGTTGTTTTATTGCTGTTTTTGTAAAGGGTGAAGTTGAACAAATAGCTTTAATGAAGCCAAAAGCGGTAAATGAACATGGCGATGGAATGCTGGAGTATTTGGAAGACATTATTGGATCATCACGCTATAAAGGTGCATGTTGGGCCAAACCAGTTTCATGTCAACTTATCATGGGTCTCCTCCCCTGAAGGGGACACATATTGTTTTTGTCCGTATTTTTTGTCTAAATATGCGTTTGGTCAAGAAGAATGCTTCAAATTTACAGAGATGTTAGTTATTGATTCAAATTTGATCCTCCTGAAGTTTGACCCCAAATGACCCAGTGGTTCACCCACAGGCCCCAAAGACTTAAATTTTTTTAAAACCACTGTACTGACTAAAGCAGTGCTCTTCAACCGGGTATACTGTATACCCAAGTGTATACCACATTAAAACTAGGGTATACGACTGAAGAAAGGTATACGAAGGGAATACAGCTGAGGTCAGTGTTACTAAACATCGCTATTTTTATGAAATGCAGGAAGACATAGCATGCTGTTGACCTATGTGAGACTGACCTGCTTGCTGTAAATATTATTGCGTCAGGTTGGGATTGTTGCGTCAATAATGTGAATTATGAAGCAAATAAGCACATCCCTGGGGTCTGTTAAGGTTGAACAATATACTTTCTGAAATTTTACTTTTAAAGGCCCTGGAGTAAAGGATTGTGAATACAAAAAATTGAGAACAAGTCAACACCACACCACATGTCCACATCGCTGAAAGATTGCAGCAACAAGCCAGCCATTAAATCAACTTCTTAGGTTTACACACTTTTGTATGCTAAATTTCCTGGACGTAGCACAGGGTGTGCACAACCTTTCCGCGGTGACGGCCGCATCGTAAATCCTTATTAATAGTGCCTGATGGCCAATTTAATTTCTAGCTTGTTACGTAGAACAGTCTAGGGATCAGACTTTACTGTTTATAATGTCACCATCTAAATTGTGACGCTAATGATGCCTGTTTTCGCATTATTTACCCATAATGTGCTTACAAAAAGTCTCAAACATGCGGCTTCTGGGCTTCTGGGCCAAATATTTCAGTTTACATGTTCACGGCCACAGGTTGTCTACTCCTGGCCTTTTGTATGACAATAATTCACGCGACCAGGCAAGTAGCCTACCTAATGGTAGACTGTTACGTTCTATGCACAATTATAAATTGCTATGTGTAGGGTATACAAAGTTGCTTAAAAATTGTAAAAGGTATACAACGGGAAAAAAGGTTGAAGAGCACTGGACTAAAGTACGTGATCTAGGAGTTTCATGCTTTGGTAGTTGGTGCCGTATAAGCTATTCTAAAGAATTAAAAATGTTTTAATTTGATTGACCCATTTTCACCCCCTTAAACCCCGAAATACTCGGTTTTAGCTTTTTCAGTCTTTTAGGTCCAAAATACAAACCCTAATGTGCTGAAATTTGAGACAATTGTTTGTAGTAAGTTACTCATTATGCATTTTGAATTTTGGCTCTATTAACTATATGGTTACCATTTTAGCCCGTAATATGTGTACACTGAACAGTCAGTCAAATAAAGTTCCAAGAGAGTAATTCACTGGTTTACAATAGAGGAGGTTTGATTCAGAGCAGGAGGTCTCTGCTTGATGCCAGGCAGGCATTTTATGAGCCAGTCTTTTTGGTGATTAGAAATAAGCTATTTTTGCGCAGCAATGCTATAATTATGGGTGCATCTTGATTTCACTATGTTTTGTTTTTTTCCTTTTTTCTCCGGTGAAGTTAGTCCACGCACTTTTGGCATGGAATCTTTGGTGGATTTGGATGAAACTTTCACAGATGGTAGATATAGCCATGTAGATGTGCACCCCACTTTGTTTGTTTTGATAACCCCAGTATTTACCCCGCTAGCCCCCAAAATGTAAAACGTTTTTGTGTGTTGCTGCGCACCACAAACAAAAGATTTCTGTGGTGCAAGTGTAATAAGGGTAACATAGCATACGGTACTTGTGTTTGTGCATTGCTTGGTGGACGTTTTCGCACATGGAAGTTAAGGAGTGTTAACAGCCTTATGATGTCAGAAGCATTAACGAATGTTACTCAAAACACCTCTAGTGGTCAAAATCTTAAACACTGGCCGATTTGGATAAAATTTTACATGATTGTTGATGGGGTCATTGTGGTTTCATATTTTATACTTTTGGGTCTAGAACCCCATCAGTTACCCCGTTAACCTCTTAAATGGGTTAGTGTCAGAAATAAACAGTGTCAGAATGTAATGAAATTTGGACAGCTTATAGAATTTTCGTTTATAAGAGCTGTTTGTTGTGTTTAACCCTGTAGCCCCAGTTTTGACCCCTCTAGCCCCCTAAAAAGGGTGAGTTTTTTAAACAGTGCCGGAATTGGTTTAAACTTGTATATGTGCCATTGATTGTTGTTGATTGTTGTGTTTTACCCTGTAGCCCCACCATTTAACCCATTAACCCCTAAAATGGGCGAAATTTGTAAACAATGTCGAATTTGCATGAAATTTGGACAGTTAGTAGATTATGCCATTTTTAGGTGTCGATTGTTAAGTTTCACCCTATAGTTCCAACATTTACCCCACTAGACCCCTAAAATGGGTGAATTTTTAAACAGTGGCGGAATTGAAGGAAATTTGGACATCTTGTAGAATTTGCTATTTATAGGTGTTGATTGCTGTGATTTATTTTATTTTGCCACTATTTACCCCTTCTTGCCTATAAAAATGAACATTAAATATTAAGATTATTAGTGATGGGACGGGTACCTGGTACTCTGTATCGATGGTATCGAACGATTTCAGTGATATCAATACTTGTACTTGGTATTGAAATATTTTGTCTCAGTTTTCGATACCAAAGGCCGGAACAAGATAAAAATATGGACAACTTTTTGCCAATATTTGCTTCGGCCAGCACAAAATGGGGAAAAAGTTCCGCAAGGTTACGAATATTTTTTTCGATATCATTTGGAGATTACATTTTTCTGCATGTGTGTGTTCATACCTGTACCCCGACCATGCAGATAATTTATCCAGTAATATACAACACTATACTTAAGTACTCGGTACTTGGTATCGAAGGTATTTTAACGTGGTACTCGATATCGGTACTCGCTTCAAAACCTGGTATCGTCCCATCACTAAAGATTATAAAAGACGATGGATAATATGGGACCCATATAAAATAAGTGTAGGAAATATATTAACGTTTCAAAATAGGTTGTAGTGTATATGCAATGGCAAAATGTGCTAAGCCACCCTCTAGTGCTATTATTAAGTTACATGCGCATTTGTAGTTTGGGCGAATGTTTTACACCTTAGACATGATTTAAACTCGATAAACATACTTCGGTTCCATATATGTCAGGCAAAGCGTTTATCAACATGAAGGTGAAAAAGATGAACTTGACTTCTCCGAAAGCCACGATAAATGGTCTTTAAAGGGTTGTTGTCAATAGGTCACTGAAGGTCAACTTGTAGGTATTGCAAACACAGTTAGATTTTTGTCACAACGTAGCTTCTTTATTTTTGACAAATAAATTTGAGAATCAAATGAATTTAATTTAGGCAAAACGGTCATGTGTCAATAGGTCATTAAATGGTCTGAAAATTTGTGTTTAAAACTGACCTTGGACGGCAATCTTGAGGTCAAAGCAAGAGATTAAATTAAAAGTATTTTTTCTGTTCTTTTTCACTGCTTTTCTAATTATATGACAATAATGATGCAAAAAGAATATGGACATAACTTTTTAAACTTTGGTTTAATGCTTTCTAATACTTTGTACTTTGTCCATGAATGGAACATTTGATTACTGTAAGTAACTAAGCTGCACAAACACATGTGTGGGAACCCATTCGTTTTTGCTTGCAAAAACAATCATATGTGTAGATTAATGATGTTGGATATAGAATATATAAAATTGAAGTGTAAGCTCCTGCCACATAAAACTTCCTAACAATGGTGTAGCTACACCTACAATATGACACATTGTATAAACATTTTTATTTTTAGATGCCATTGATAAACTTGGCAAAGAAATTGAACAACTGGATGAAGACAGAAAAGACAGATTATCCAGAGTTAAAGTAGTTGAGAAAGATAAAGAACAACTTGAGCCGTTGCGAAATGAAGCATTGGAATTTTTAAGAAAGCAAAATGAAGTTTCTCGACTCAACAACAAACTGCTTCAATTATACATGTGTGGAACATTTTTTGCTGTCTTTAAACAAAAATAGAAATCAATGTTTTTTTCTACCTAGACTTGCTGTGACCAAAGAGGCAGAATCATTTAAAAGCAAATTGGATGACATTCATGAAGAACGTAAGGGTATAGATGAAAAAATAGGAGAATTTAAAAAAAGGAAAAAAGAGGCAGTTAAACACTGTACCACACTTGCCAAGTTAGTACTTTTTTTATGTTGTTTGAATTGAATGCAATAAAATTTTTTTTAAAGTTGCTTTATATTTTAGGCATTTGGAAGATGCAAGTGCGAAACATTTGGAAAAGAAAGAGCAGATGAGAGAACTTGAAAAAAGAAATGTAACTGTTTTTGAAGATAGAAAACACAGAAAAGCAAAACTGAAGGAACTGATGAAAAAAATTGACAAAGAAACAAAGAAAGTAAGTGCCCCAGGTATACACGTACATTTTTTGTTGGTTTTCTTTTAAAAACTATGCTTGTTAGTTGGAAGACTTGATGAAGCGACCTGATGATATTGATCAAGAAATTAAGGAATTGACAGAGGATCGATGTGACATGTTGAATAGAAAAAAGGAAACAGAAGCTTCCAAACAAAAAATGATGGAAAGTTTGCAACAAGACACCAAAAATCTGCAAGAAAAAAAGGAGGTTATTGTTTGAATGCTCATGACATGATGTACCTTTTTGTGTTTGACCAACACTTACTGATAAGGTTAAAACAGGTCAAAAGTTTGGTGTAAATTATTTGCTTAGTTTTTTTCTGTAGTTGGTTTGAGTTTTGTCAAACAAATGCACTTCATGAAATAGTTTATTGCAGAATTTGTTTGTAAGAATGAAAGCCCTTCATAATTTTCTGTGACATGTGTGACACTACATAACCTGATCATGGTTGACTATTACAAACAATACGGCATTATTCTAACACAGTTTTGACTCATTGGTCAGTTTTCTTCTATTTAGGAGTTGGAAAATTTGTTATTGACCAAAATGAAATATGTGAATGAGAGCAAACAACTATGGGAAGTTAGTGATGAGGAATTGCAACTTTTTGTTAGAAATGTTAATAAAGCTCAAAGAGCTTTGGATGATTGTAAGAAAAAAATCAGCGGCTCGGCACTGTCGAAAAAATCTTCTAGCGAGGAGTTGAGTAAATTAATCAAGGAAGTGCCTTCTCTTGAAAAGACAATAAAGGAGGTTGGTTGTAACATGATGTGGTATAAGTAAACATGTTAAACATCATCATGCCTAAATTACAGAATACTACCAAACTTACTTCATTAAAAAAGCAAGAAACCCAACTGGAAGTCGATGTGGATAATGAAGAGTCCGTATTAGCTGAAGCAAAACATAATGCACATTCCAATCGATCTAAGGGTGCAGTTGTAAAATTTCTCTTACAACTTAAGAAAAGTGGAAAGATACCTGGAATATATGGAAGATTGGTAAATCTCTATTTTCAAGTGTGAATATTGTAACAGTCTGGTTACAATTCATGTTTTCAGGGAGATTTAGGTGTCATTGAAGAAAAATATGACATTGCAATTTCTTCTTGTTGTTATGCTCTGGAACACATTGTAGTTGACAGTATAGAAACTGCACAACTTTGTGTGAAAGCTTTAAAAACCAATCAAGTTGGTCAGGCCACATTTATTGCTTTGGACAAGGTAAGCTTTGGTATTGCAAAAAGTTTCTCTGTTTTTACCTCCACATCAATTTCAGATGACAAAATATCAACATGCTGTAAAGCAAAAATCCTCTTCCCCCTTACCAAGATTAATAGATTTAATTACGCTTAAAGAGGAGAAATTTAGAGTTGCTTTTTATCATGCACTAAGAGAGACCTTAGTTGCCGATGACATAAGCACTGCAAGCAAAGTTGCTTACAGCAAAACTAAGCGTTGGAGGGTTGTCACCACTCAGGTAAAATATATTGCATGTAATGTGTCTTAGCTGGTGAGTACAATAATTACCTTTAAGGGTGAGGTAATTGACACATCTGGAACTATGTCTGGGGGAGGTAACAAAGTGATGAAAGGACGAATGGGTTCAAATTATGTTGCTGATGAGATTGACCCCGCAGAAATTGACAAATTGCAAAATCAAATCAATAAAAAGAAAGATACATTAAAAAAGGTACTTTTTGTAACATACTTTAGTTAAAACAGTTATATATCAATTTGAATTGGTTTTGAAGATCAGATCAAGCATTGTAACAGTTGAGGAAGAACTGTCACATGATGAAAACAAATTCAACAAGTTAAAATCAAACATAAAAATGTTGGAGCACAAGATTATGAGTGACGAAAAAAGGCAAAATGATTTGGAGCAACAGTTGCCTGGTTTGGAGGATGAGTTAAATAATGCACAACCTGATAAGGAACAACTTTTTAAATTAAAGTCAAAATCTGCAGCTCTGAGAAAAGGTATGTATAAGTAATTTACTGAAATATTTGTTGGGTTGTTACATTTAAGTTTTTTTTAATTGCCTTAATGCAGCTCTATGGCATTATTTATTCTGCTTTGGGGAATTTCCCTATAAATGTACTCTGTCACCCCTGCACACTTGTAATTTACATGTCAAGCAACCAGGCGTTGTTTTGTTGTGTATTCCGCTTTTTAATTTAACATGGTTCTGTCCTGAAGTGTAAGCAGACCTGAACTTGTAAGTGCAAGCACGAAAACTGTTCAAAACATGGCATTAGCTTCTATCATTTTTTTGACTTCTATCATACTCACTCCGCAAAAAAATATTTCCACTACTATCTAGCCAGAAAAATTACAGCTGCAAGATCGAAGTGATTGTCAAATATGATTATTGCTACTTGCATAGAGACAAGCATCACTAAAATGACCATTTTATATGTGCCAAAATAAATTACAATTACATAAAAGTAGTGCCAAGTATTGTGACAATTACATATTTGGTGTCTTAAACAATTTAACAACATTGGCGTCTAACTAATTTACACTACTAGCAACCTTAATATGTGAGACAGTTTTTGGATTTGAAATGAAATCTGATTTGTTTAGTTTTTCCTCTTAAACATGACTTAACCCCCTCATATTTTTAATTTTCTACGAAATAATGCATTGCAGACTATGACAAAGTTGCAAAAAATGCTGAAGATCTTGAGCAGAAAAAAGACAAAATTCATGAAGAGATTTGTGAAACAACCAACGAGCGTATGAAACCACTTCATGACAGATTAAAAAATTTAAATCAAAATATTGACGAAGCTGCTAAAAAATTGACCAAGTTAAAAGTTGCCTTGACCACATCCAAACGGTAGGAAGTTGCTAAATGTTCCAATATTTGTTTTCACAATATATTTTGTATCCATACAATGTAGTAACCAAGAAAAGTCAATGAAAACCCTTCAAAACCTAGAATGTGAAATAAAAGAAAACAAAGAATGCATTGAAAACCTCGAACAACAATGGAAGCAATTGGAAGTGGATGGAGCCAACGTTTTGGAGGTAAAATCACTGTTAGGAAATTACTTTGATAGTGCACCATGTAAATTTTATTATATTTTCAGGAAGTTCATGTCTCTGAAATTGAAGATAAAAAATTGAGTGAGGAACTGCACCAACAACAAGTTGAATTAAAAAAACTTGAAGATGAGGAATTGAGCTTTTTAGATAAATGTAAAAAAATAAAACAACTGGCAGATTCATTAAATTCAGAATACAATTCACGAATGGACAAGGCAAAAGATCATCAAGAGGAGGTATGTTAATAACGTATATTTTTATTGTACAATTTTATTGACAACATAATTTTGCCCAGCTTCAAAAGTTAAAGCTGCATGAAATAGATGATGAGGAAATTGGAGAGTTCGAAAAGTATACTGAGGAAGAGTTGGTGGATGAACCAGGATTGAGGAATCAAATAAATATTTTAGATCATGATTTATCAAATATGAAACCGAGTATGAATGCAATTGAGGAGTACAAAACCAAACAAAAAGTATGTACAAATAATCGACAAGATTAAAATGTAAGTATTGTAATGTTTCTTCTTTTTCAGATATATCTTCAGCGTGTTGCTGAGCTTGACAAAGTGACTGAAAAGCGTGACCAGTATCGCGGAATGCACGACCAACTTCGAAAAAATCGTTTAAATGAGTTTTCAGAAGGTTTTTCGTAAGTTGCTTATACTGTAGTAACTTGTAAATGGTCATGTATTTCATTTGTTTTTTACCCTTAAGGGTTATTACAAACAAACTGAAAGAGATTTATCAAATGATCACACTTGGTGGAGATGCAGAGTTGGAGTTTGTTGATTCACTTGATCCTTTTTCAGAGGGAATTGTTTTTAGGTATGCATTTATTATACAATGAATCTAGCTTATGCTAATGTTAACTTTATATTTTGCAGTGTTAGACCTCCGAAAAAGTCATGGAAAAATATTTGTAACTTATCAGGAGGAGAGAAAACACTTAGCTCTTTGGCATTGGTGTTTGCCCTTCATCACTATCGTCCTACTCCATTATATGTGATGGATGAAATTGATGCAGCCCTCGACTTTAAAAACGTGTCGATTATTGCTCGTTACATAATTGTAAGTCAGCAATTATTCATGCATTGTTGACAAAGAAAATAAGTAACTCAACAGTTTGCATCTTTTAGGAACGCACAAAGAATGCTCAGTTCATTATTATCAGCTTGCGGAATAATATGTTTGAAGTTGCTGACCGCCTGGTTGGAATCTACAAAACAGACAACTGCACTAAGTGTGCACCTATTGAGCCAAACATTGTCTTAAGTGCTTTATCATAAGTCGTACTCCTCCTGTACAGTCCACTGCCAGTACTCTTCTCACGAAGTTTATCTACTGCTAAACTACTGCCCTTATTTCTGTTCATATTGTGCAAATAAAAATGCCTGTAAATTTTTTGAAATCCTGCTCTGACATCAGGTCATTGAAAGGTGCAGTGGCGTAGGCAGACCACACTTTTGGGAGGGGCCAAATAGTTTGCTGTCTAACACAACTTTTTGGGGGGGGGGGCGGCGTAAGGCGTGCGTTTACCAAACACGTGACTTGCCAAACTTTTAGTCGACGGGACAGCCAAACGCTTTATTGATTTACATGTCTACATAAATATAAAGAGCATCGATTTCAGCTTACAACTTGGTGACAACAGTCATTTTTGTTAATTTATATATTCCTTTGATGGTTGAACGACGAAACCACATTGATGATGGACAAAACTACACTAAATTAAAGTTTCTCAATATACAACTTACAAATTTGGGAGGGGCCATGGCCCCTTTGCCCCCTCCCTGGCTACGCCACTGGAAAGGTGATCTTTTTTTGAACCTTGATAATTACTGTATGTGATGTAGCTAATTTGCAGTGATTCACCCTGGGTTGCGACATCCTTGGGCGTCATCTGATTTTTTAAGATGATCGCCAATCTCCTTTGGCAATAGTTCATCATACTTTGCAATTGTTTAGAATTATACCGACATTTTACTCAAATTCGCCGGATCAAACTACCAAATTTGGTTATTTTATCCAAGTTTTCATAGCCTAAACCAGGAGTGTGCAACCTGCGGCCCGCGTTCTAATTTTGGTCCTACAGTAACATAGGTTGCACACCCCTGGCGGCCGAAATCGAGATTTTTAGGCCAATCGCCATATTTCAGTTACCATCACAATATGTAGGAGAGAAGGACAGGCCATCAAAGTTTAGACGCCGACCAGACTAGATTTTAGTTTGATTGTTTCACGGTAACTAGAAGCTTACAGACTTGAAACTTTTAGCAAACTTAAAAAATAAAACATAATGTGTTGCGTCTTAGTCGCTTTTGGACTGAAAAAGTTTCTTGATTGTGTGTAATTGTATTAGTTTAATGACGTGATAATGTTTGTGTATGAGTTAATAGATAATGACTTTCCTTTTTCTTGGTGTAAGTTTATCGGTCATATTAAATATTGCTTGCTGATTGAGACACCTTTTTTGTTCGCTTTTACAAAGAACCAATACTGTTGTGCAACAGTAATTTGTATCCGTCAGGCAAGCGGTGTTGCGTTAAAGACCCATCAGAAAACCCTATAGTGCGGCGGTCGGTGCAGATCCGGGATGCACAGATTTTAAAAATCATTTCGGCCGCTACATTAAGGTTCTCAACTTTGGGTTTTAAGCCCGAATTCCGGACATGTCCGGAGAATGTAGAACGTCTGGTAAAAAAGTGTAGTATCGCGTCTAATTAGCACATAAACTAGCAAGTTAAAGAACTTTTAAAATAACACATTTTATATCAAGTTTGTCCACAACCATTGGCGCCGAGTTTTGCAAAAATGCAAGGTGGCGGACGTAAAATATGACGTCACTCCATGTGAGGTCACTAATGCGTGCAACCACAACAGCTCAAACTCAAAGCCTAACGAAGTTCCAATAAAATGCAACGTTCGTCAAAATCATTAATAAGGGAATGTTTAAAATAACATTATTTTGAAACACGTTGCTGTAGAGCAGTACTCTTCAACCGGGGTTCTGCGGAACCCTGGGGTTCCGTACAACCCTTACAGGGGTTCCGTGAACTTTATAGGGTTGCAGTTATAAGGCACGTTTTATTGCTTTTTCGCCAGCACACTTGTTTAAATGCAAAATCGTTCCTGATTTTCTTCACATTTTGCGATGTTTCGTGCGATACCGCTATCAAACTAACCAAAATTTCCACGGTGGCCGCCACCGTGATTCGAAAACGCAAAGTGGCGGCGCCACCCCGCCACTGCCTACTCGGCGCCTATGTCCACAACCACCGAAACAAGACAAAGGGCATTGCTGATTTCAAGACGAAAAAGTAGCCTATTTGAAAACAACATGGCGGCTCTTTCATCTATGTGACTTCAATGTCAGTAAGTAAGATTTCAGTATGTAACATTTAGTGATGGACCAAATCGGCTGAAATTCGGTTCGGACGAAACCGAATATTCGACGGTTTTGCCAAATCAATTCGGCCGAATCAACCGAATCATTTATGACGTTAAGTCGTAGGATACGCTACGCGTTTGACATGAAAAAATGTTTATCTACCAGGCAACTAGTACAGAATAGTTGTGTTTCGTTCTAATTATGGGTCCCCTTCCCTGAAGGGGTTTACATATTGATTTTACTCAAAATGTTTGTTTTTTTTCTTTTTTTTTCTTATTTTTTCTTCTACCCAAAGTTTGTCCGACTCGTTTTTCCATCAAATGTTTGATGGATTTGGCTGAAATTTACACAGATGGTAGTTGTAGTTATGGAGATGTGCATCCCACTTTGTGTTTGTTGATAACCCCGTTATTTACCCCGTTAGCCCCCTAAAATGGGTATTTTTCCCCGAAGTTTGTCCGACTCGTTTTTCCATCAAATGTTTGATGGATTTGGCTGAAATTTACACAGATGGTAGTTGTAGTTATGGAGATGTGCATCCCACTTTGTGTTTGTTGATAACCCCGTTATTTACCCCGTTAGCCCCCTAAAATGGGTCAGTTTTTTAAAACGTTAAATAGGACATACTTCAAAGAATATCTGGGTTGAATCTAATTTTATAGCTTGTATTGTACATAGTATTATTATTTAAGCCCAGTGCCGATCACTATGATTTTACCTTTCATCACCCGACTTTCTCATGGTTATCTCTTGAATTGCATTATTTTCAACTTTGCATGTGTGGGGACCCATGAGTTTTTGCCTGCAGAAACGACTAAAGTTATAAAAGACGATGGCTAATATGGGACCCAATACAAAATAAGCATGGGAAATATATTTATGTTTTAAAATAGGTTATAGTGTATATGCAAGGGCAATAGGCTATGTGCTAAGCCACCCTTCTAGTTTAAGTTCTGTTAGGTTTAAAATTGCCTCAAACATGATTGGCAACCTGCCAATGAATTACTAATTTTCTGACTACAGTGGGAAAAAGGATAGGCTAATGTGTTGAAAAAGATAAAAATTGACGATTTCTTGAAAGAATTGAAAGATAGCGTGGTACCTTACTAAGCAGAAAAGACGCGTTTGACGCTTTAAATTTGTCGGCAAAACCGAATATACATCTCTAGTAACAACAACAATTAGATGTATATTCGTGTCAGATTTTTGAGTCGACTTATGAGTCACATCTCTATTTTTTGGAGACAAATTTCATGCCAAGAAGACTGTGGCTATACCACCCCCGTCCTCAGGTGCTCGTGAAGATTGGCAACACACACATACTGCACCTTTAATTGGACGACTTAGTAAAACTAGTGATAACGTTTGGTCTTGCTCTAATGAAATTAAAGTATCTTATAAATGGCCTACTTCATCAAAAGGTGTTATTCATAACGGAATTTAACGAAATCCATTATCTTATACGATCCCATCCACGAGCAAATGAAAGGTGCTTTGGGAATAATGTCCAAGTGTAACATTCATCGTGGAAGTTGTGTCGTTGGAACTAGGCTTTTTGCCTGGAAGTTGCCCGGTCAAGTTGATTGCCCTGTTGTCACACCTTTGGGAACTCATGGATTAACCTTGCATTATCGGCATACCGGCGAGTTATATCGTTTGGAAGTTAAAGATTTAGGCCTAAGTGTTCACCATCAAACTATTTGCTCCAAAGTCATCCGCGATTGATATGGACAAGACTCCATTTGCACAGGTGGTATGATAATTGAACCCAAGCAATGTAATGGTACGATTCGACTACCACTAATAGTAAATAAAGTTTTCGACTCCTATAGTGGTGGTCCTGACAATGTTGGACTTTTTATTAATGAGGCTATGGATACTGTTTCAGGGACGATAAGTAAACTTACCACTGATATTCACTTCTTTGAATGTCAAACTCAATCACTGTTAGCAACTATTATATTCACTCTTGGCCAGACACCTGGCGAAATATTAAGTAAACTTCTAGGTGGGGAAAGAGCCGGAATAACTGCAGGAAATCTAATGACAAAACTCTCGTGTGAAGTTATCAATGGTTATTGTAGAAGATTTAGGACACAAAAATATATTTTCAACACGGCCTTTGATTAGACATGTTAACTCTAAAGCAGGCGCATGTGGCCCGCAGGAAGGTTCTGAGTGGCCCGCGCGTTGTTTTCGAAACGACTTGTTTTATCTATGGGGCGCCGTTGTCGAATAAATTAAGTTGCCATACATTTAGATATGAATTTCCCACAATGCACCGCAACTTAGCGTTGCAAGTTAGCTATCTTGCGGCAACTTAGCGTCG
>QLIY01001401.1:20066-39468 GCA_003260075.1 Phallusia mammillata | reverse complement strand
TCCTCAAGAGAGACACAGCCGGTAAGCAAACCGAAATTTCGTGTGAATTCTACCTTGCCAAGCATTCCTACAATTCTCTTGAGAATTCTCGCTATTTTCGCAATTGTTGAAATGTTCTATATTTGATTTTGTCGACTCTTACTTCTCAGTGAAGTAACAATGTCAGTTTTTGCCTTTGCCTTTTGTTTTATGTCGTAAAATTTATTGAAAACATATTTGGATTTCTTATTTTTCCTGTTTGTTTCATTTCTTATTGAATTTTATCCAACCCTGATTTATTTCCGCTAGGTGACGCATCTGAGTCTGCTTTGTTGAAATGTGTGGAGCTGTCGGTTGGTGACATCGAAAACCGACGTAAACGGAATGCGAAGATTGCTGAAATTCCATTTAACTCGATGAACAAATACCAGGTGGGTTTTACCAGAATTCATTCACTGTCATTTCTGAAAATAATCATCTTTACAACTTACTAATTTGGTTGGGTTAAAAATGAATTGGTAAAATTAGTGTTTTTAGCAGTTTAATTTTTAACACAACAGGGATTTGCCCTGATAAACTTTAAGATTGTCAGTCTTGCGCAGTTTGCTTTTGGCAAGTTGGTAATGATATTCGTCTGGTTTTTGCACCCAGAACATGAGTTTTTAACTAGTAGTATGTTTACCCTATGTGAGCACAAAGTAACAAAGCAGGGTGAGCGAAATAGGGCTGTTTGAAAATGGGTAGGAGCACTAGAATGGTTAATAAGAACCATTGAGCCTAACAGCCTTTCTTGTGTCAGCAGCTTTACAGTTTCTAATCTTGCCAGGTTTCGATTCACGAGACGGAGGACCAGAGCGATCCCCGATATCTGCTTGTGATAAAAGGAGCCCCGGAAAGAATCCTGGATCGGTGCAACAAGATCATGAACAAGGGAAACATCGAGGACATGACAGAGGAATGGAAAGCCGACTTTGAATCCGCCTACCTTGAACTTGGCGGTCTCGGAGAGAGAGTACTCGGTAGGCTTGTGTTGCAATCCTTGTCAAATCATGAAAAATATCAAATTTGTTGTCACAATGTGTTTATAATATCCCACCAAAAAGTAATTAGGCTGAAGAGGTTTTTTGTGCGTAACCATTAGATTTGCACTTTTAAATCTTGCTGCCTCAATGAAAGCAACAGTCTATTTTCATTTTATCTCTTCTTTGCAGGATTCGCTCACGAATATTTGCCAACCGAACAATTCCCACCCGGTTTTAAGTTCGACACTGATGACGTCAACTTCCCCCTCGAGAACCTGACTTTCGTTGGTCTCATGTCGATGATCGACCCCCCAAGAGCGGCCGTCCCTGACGCCGTCGGCAAATGCAGGAGCGCTGGAATCAAGGTAACACGTCATTTTGCTTAGTTTCACGCACTCGTCAATCATTTGTGACGTCATACAGGTTATCATGGTAACGGGCGATCATCCAATCACGGCAAAGGCGATCGCGAAGGGAGTTGGAATTATTTCGGAGGGCAACGAAACCGTTGAAGATATTGCCGCCAGATTAAACATTTCTGTTGAAGAAGTTGATCCAAAGTAAGTGGGAGAGATCTGACGATAGGGGTTCGAATCCCAGTCAGGGTGGTAATACGAGCTTTGATTTTGTAGACAAGCGAAGGCAGCGGTCGTCCACGGCTCGTCGCTCCGAACCATCAGTGAAGAACAACTGGATGACATCGTCAAGAATCACACAGAAATCGTATTCGCCCGGACTTCCCCGCAACAGAAACTGATCATTGTTGAGAGTTGCCAACGACAGGTGAAAAAAAATCACTTTGTAAGTTGTACGGGTTGCGATAATTATTAAATATGACGTAATAGGGAGCCATTGTTGCTGTGACCGGTGACGGAGTGAACGACTCTCCCGCCCTCAAGCGGGCAGATATCGGTGTTGCCATGGGAATAGCCGGAAGTGACGTATCGAAGCAAGCTGCTGACATGATTTTGTTGGATGACAACTTCGCGTCGATTGTTACTGGAGTTGAAGAAGGTGACAGTTTTTGTAGTTGTTGATTCGAATCTGTGATCGAAATAACGAAACCATCGTAAATTCCGTCGTGATCTGCCAACAACGTTAACATGGTCGGTCACAAAACCCGATAAAATTCAACAGTTTGGAACAACAACAGAATCTTCAAGGGATAAATGATCGTAAAACTCAAGGTTTGTTTCATGCAGGTCGTTTGATCTTCGATAACTTGAAGAAGTCGATCGCTTACACCCTGACCTCGAACATCCCTGAGATCACCCCCTTCCTCCTTTTCATCATGGCAAACGTCCCTCTTCCTCTCGGAACAGTCACCATCCTCTGTATCGATNAAAAACAACAACTTAACTTTGGTCGTAATTAAATGTCACAGTACACTAAGCAGCTGCAATAAGCGAATTGTGATAGAGCATCATGTAACATTATTGTTTGCAAGCAAAAAATCACACCCACCACATGGTTGTGTTCAATATGCAAAACAAAAAGTCTAGGAAATGTCAACAACACAAAAATAGGATTGCATACACTATATTTGACAGCAAACTAACGCATACCTTCGTCTTGTAAAACTGAAGGCTACTCCACACTTTGTACATGCAGGACTTTCCTTGTCTGGAACCCATCGTGGCTTATGAAGGCCAGGTCGTGGTATTTGTTTGCACAACCGATGTTTCATGTGTTCCTGTAAAAGAAAAGTATGGCTTTTGTCCTAAACAGCAATATATATTTAAACTGTCATATAGTTACGAAAAATCAGTGAAAAAAGAACGGGAAAAATACATTCAATTTAATCTAGAGCCTTGCTTTGACCTTGATATTGTCGTTCAAGTTCAGTTTTTAAACATAAATTATCCTAGAAAGCCTTAACTGTTATATTAGACACTATATAAAAAAGTCGTTTGCTACAAAGGTATACATAACAACTTGTTTTTCACTTAACTTTGTTTCGGAAAAACGACCGTTTAATGACCTTTTTACATTTTTTTTAACAGCATGCAGTCCTTAGTGTTCAACAATACCGTTTAGCCTAATTTATACGTCCAAGTTTTCCCCCCAACCCCCAAAATTACCATGAGTGAATCTTTTTAGAGAAATGACACTGACGTCATCGAAATTTATCTAATTTAAGACGTGGCCAGTATGACGTAACAGTTGTACTTGTGTGTTAACAGTGTGTGCTTGTTGTCTTTTTATTTGAACTTTTTTCAATTTGTTTGTGTCCCTTATGACGTCACAGTCAGTGCTCGAGTGTCGGTTTGTGTGTGTGCGCAACAAACACAACAATGCTTATAACGTAACACCCATCAATTGTTACATCATCANTTTTTCAATTTGTTTGTGTCCCTTATGACGTCACAGTCAGTGCTCGAGTGTCGGTTTGTGTGTGTGCGCAACAAACACAACAATGCTTAAGACGTAACACCCATCAATTGTTACGTCATCATCACCTTACATCGGTTATTTATGTCTGGAACTTCGTCTCGCTAAAATATCGGAAATAAAATGAAGTTGATTAAAACGTGTTCGTGTCGTGTCCGGTTTATGTTGAGGTATTTGAGAATATAAATGAAAACTTCGTCGAAGGTTGAGGTTTCTTGCTGGGCGGGATTTTGCTTGTTGTGGAATCAGGGCAACTTTTTCGGATTCTTGCTGGAATGGTTTTAAGTTAAACCTGCAACATGTTACTGATTGTGACACGATTATTTCACTAACCGGTTGGCAAACTAAAAAGATGATATGCAAAGATTGCGCGAAATCCAATGAAACAACAAATCATACACGTTTTTAAAATATCATCGTCCACTTGTATTTGTGTTCTTGAAGACCTTCACAAATTTGCGGGAATTACAGATCCCCAAATTTGTGTTCTTACACTGGCCAGTTTTTAAATGCTTTTCTACAATGGGAAATAATATTTGGTGCAAATAAAATCAGAAAGCATCTTGCTCTTGGTAAGGAGGTTCGGTCGCCTAGAAATAATCTTCTAAAAAGTTCTGAAAGCGAAAAAGCAATAACCGTAAATAAAAAATTATATTAAACCTTACACATTTTAACCACTAAAAAAGTTGGAAAAAAAGATTGTTTGCATGCGTTGTTAAGTTGTGACAGTAGCACATTATTTAATTTGAAGCTTGGTGCGCGCTTGTGCCAATCTGATTTGCTGTTGCTTCATAAATGCAGTCCTATGTGCATCCAAACTCCGTCACTGTTTTGTTTCAAACAAAGTAGTTTATTTCAATTTTTTAAATTATAATTTGAAATGTATAATTATACATGACAAAAAAAACGTTTCTTCAAAAGCAAAGATTGCCGTGCGGATACGCAGCAAACTCATCACTATGTACAGTGGCTTTTAACCTTTATTTCTTTTCCTTGAAGGATATTGCAGCTTTGAAGTCCACTGCAACTTGACGAATTATAATGTGGCGCGCAGTGCACAGCCAAAAATTTGATATTGCGTGTAGATAACGAGGATTATCAATTTCAATCAAACAGAATGGAATTCAAACCGGAACGAAACTCGAAGCGAAAATAGTTTGTTTTAAAAACCTGAACCGAACCCAAACCCCTTAAACAATAAGCGGTTCGACTTTCTGATTTAATTTTCAAAACTCATTCCGATCACTGATCTCTTTCAAACAACCAATTCCGTGGTTTTACTAGACCCCTCATCCGATATTTGTAATAAAACTAAAATTGCAGTTGCGGGTGAGGCACTGGTCGTGAAAAATTGTTTCTTTGCAGGAGCGTCTGACTCACCCCCCCCCCCCCCCCCCCCCCCCCCCCCCCCCCCCCCCCCCCCCCCCCCCCCCCCCCCCCCCCCCCCCGTCATAAACAAAATGCATACAACATGCGTTGCGCATATAAGTAAAATTTATGTGTCTATTTCCCGGGTGTATAAAGAGCCTAGTCTGACACCAAACATTCCCTACTTGATTTATTTTAAAATCAGTTATTTTTGTAAATTAGGAAACAAATACATTGAAGTTAAACCAAACTGAAAAAGTCACAATTTGTGATTACAACCACGAGAAGGAGGAAGTTGCAAAACTATCTACTGCGATCAATACAGAGATTTTGTGATCCCCCCCCCCTGTTTGCAGGTAAAACTTCATATTTAAAGTTTAAATTCTCGTTTGAAGGTGATTGGTTGATTCGATGGTGATGTCACAATTATTTGTGTGTTGCCCCCCCCCCTTATATTAAACCTTACACATTTTAACCACTAAAAAAGTTGGAAAAAAATATTGTTTGCATGCGTTGTTAAGTTGTTAAGTTGTGACAGTAGCACATTATTTAATTTGAAGCTTGTTGCGCGCTTGTGCCATTCTGATTTGCGGTTGCTTCATAAACGCAGTCCCATGTGCATCCAAACCCCCCCCCCCCCATGTATTATTGTGCTGTATATATTAACACATAGGTTTGTGAACAATATTGATGCAAATAAGCAAGTAAATCTGTGTTTGTGACAAAAACTTCCATAATTAGGTTTGTTTACTTTATATCAGGAATTGTAAAAAGCACAAGGTGTGAATTTGCTCACCCTAAATACGTAATGGTAAGAAATTCACAGTCATGTCTAAAACTGCGGGCCCACTTCAATCACTTGGCCTGCTTGGCCAGCCCGCCTCATGCAATTGAAAAACTGCGGGCCCGCTTCTTACAAGTATAAAAGCTGCGGGCCCACTGTATCCATTGCTTGGCCCGTCGCTTGCAAGTAAAAACTGCGGGCCCACTATATCCAGTGCTTGTCACGTCTCTCGCAAAGAAAAAGCTGCAGGCTCATTTATCCCATTTTTTCTCACATTAATTGTCTGCATTACAACATCACAACTCCATTGCATTAGGCGGGCCAAGTGCTGGGCCTAGCGGGCCAAGTGGGCCTGTAGTTTTAGACGTGACCCAGAAATTCCAGGTCCATGATCTTTCCCGGTGCTTCTAAAATATACAGGTTTGCGTGGATCACTTGGTGCATTATTACCACATCTTGGTGCATGTTTATATCACTTGGTGCACCTTTATGTCGCTTGGTGCATATTTATATAAACAGTGCTTAAGTAACAGGCATTTAAATCGAGAAGTACCTCAAGTAATGTNTTGAATGACAAAACATAAGGTAATATTTTCTGAGGAACATTTTTAAGTGTAAGTTTGACAACAGTATTTATTAAAACTACCAAATAATTTGTGTGGAAGTATTAGCTGGTTATTTTATGTTCCAGGAATATTATTAACAGTTCGGAATCAACATGTACTCCCCCCCCCCCCTCAGCAATAAAAACAAACAGAATTAGATGAGGCTTCATTTAAAGTGAAAAAGTTTTTATTGAAACAAGTGAAAAAAGTTTCCAGAAGCAATTTGATAAAACCTGGTTTGTTGTGCTTATTCTTGTGATATAAGAAACATGATTTAATTTCCTTTCCTGTTTTTAACTTGAATGACAAAACATAAGGTAATATTTTCTGAGGAACATTTTTAAGTGTGAGTTTGACAACAGTATTTATTAAAACTACCAAATAATTTGTGTGGAAGTATTGTCTGGTTATTTTATGTTCCAGGAATATTATTAACAGTTCGGAATCAACATAAACTTATCACAATGATCGTTTGTTCTTTTGCATAATCACCTGCATTCGCAAGATTTTAAGTACAAATTTACTTTTGCAGAGTTCATAGAGAAATTGGTAATAAATGTGATTATATCCGAGCTTCTGACAATTATCGAGAGTTGCAGTTTACTTGTGGAAACTTGTTGGTTTGAAAATGTACAGATGGTTGTGTTTGGTCGGTGCAACTTTGCAAGGTTTGTTTGTTGATATTTAAATTATTGTGATCAATTATAACACTACATAAAATTCGAAACATAGAACATATGTCTAAAACTAATTACAAAACATTTTTGCCTCATTAAACTTATTTTCCATTATTTTACTGACATGAAAGCCCCATTATTGTAAGTTCACTTAATTTTTTGTCTTCATTCTTTAAAACCTACAACTTTCTCTCACTGCAAATAAACTCCGCAATTTTGACTAACTCTTTATGTTTCACATTTTATGTGGAAACTGATGTTTTGTGACAAATATCCCAAAAAGTTTGTGAAAACGAGGAGTTATAAAATTTCATTTACATTTTTAGCAGTTTTATTTTTACATTTGTACAAATAATCGTCACTAAAATACAGAGATTGTGCACAAAGTCAAAAAATTAAACAAAAAATTTATAAACAATGAAAATGTGAATTTGTTTCACAATAATTTCGTCACTGACAAAACTTTAATTGTTTTACAGCGAACTTAATCACTTGTTCAACTGTGCTTTGTTGTTTTGCAAATTCCCCTCACTTCTTGCAATCGATTCTCCTCGTTCTTCCTCGGTTAAATCCTCCGCTGTTTTGTAAACTTCGATTGCTTTTGTGGNCGTCACCAAAATACAGAGATTGTGCACAAAAACAATTAAAAAAATAAAAATAAAGTTTATTTACAGCGAAAAATGTGAATTTGTTTCACAATAATTTCGTCACTGACAAAACTTTAATTGTTTTACAGAGAACTTAATCACTTGTTCAACTGTGCTTTGTTGTTTTGCAAATTCCCCTCACTTCTTGCAATCGATTCTCCTCGTTCTTCCTCGGTTAAATCCTCCGCTGTTTTGTAAACTTCGATTGCTTTTGTGGATTATTCGACTGCTTCTTTGAATCGTGAAGTTTCACCGCAAACAACACCAAGATTGTTCAACAAAGAGCCGTAGATTGAATACTTTGAACTTTGATCCCCGAACTTTGTTTCCATAAGTTCAAGTCCAAGTTTTATTGTTGTTTCGCTCGATTCCACATCCTTGATATAATGGGGACTCACTTCAATGTTATGCAAACACCGAACCTCCTCTTCACATCGAATTTCTTCGTTTATTTGAAGGTCACGGATTTGCTGAATCATGTCAAGCATCAGTGNAAACTGTTCTATCATGTCACGCATCAGTGGGATCACGGGATCGCGCACGATTTCTCTGCTTTTCGAGATCGAAGACAAATCAGAATTTTTCATCAAAAGTTCGATTGTTTGTTTAATTTCCCACGCACACCCCGCTACACTTCTCGCTACAGCGGAGTCGGGATTTTTCTTCACATAGAAATCTGCCGCAATGCTGAAGAACAAAATGGATTCCAAATGCTTGCCGTCGTTTCTACGTCTTGTGGCTTCGGCTTCCAAGTCTTCTACAGTGACCGCTAGTTGACCTTCAAGTGACCTTAAAAGTTGTTGTTTTGTCGATCTTGCTTCGTCATACCGTTTTGTTTTCAATAGATCAACATATTTTTGGACGCATTGATTAAAGTCGTCACTTTTATCTGCAAGGAAATATTAAGTGTGGGTTTCATAAAAATATTAAACTTGTCACTAGAAATTAAGAATTCTGGGAGGTACTAACACCAATCACGTTAACCACACATTTGCCTAATTTTCGGTAGGTGGCGCAAAAAGCTAAATCTTAAATTCAGCAGAACTTGGCCGAACGGAAAAAAAGGGTTAACAAGTAATGCCTAAACTTAGCTGACATTAATTCACAAAGTTTCTTTGCATCGGTAAAGTAACCTCACTGCGTCATCAATAAATACCGTGAAATGAAAAATAATTTTTATGTCAACAATTGACTTACCTGTAAGTTGCTGTAGGACTCCGGTTCCGCGAGGATTGGTGAAATCTAAACACAAACATGCCGAACCTTAGAATGCGCCAATGTTTTTTACTACGCTAGATCCATTTTTTTCTTGTTTGTTTCTAATATATTGCCATTACACAAATAGTTTCGGACAAACTTTTCCTATTACGGAGTTAGATTGTTTGAAGTGTCCTAAACAAATATTAAGTGTTTAACAAACTGTAATGGCCTTCCTTTTATCCACTTTATGCAACACAGAAACGCTTATATAGCCTATGTAGCCTGCATCAGGGGAATAAATCCATTTCAAATATTGAAGGAACTTTTTAACTTGTAGGAATATGTTTTCTTTATGCCGTTACAACAATTGTTAAAACTGAAATGACGTCACAACATGCCAATGCAGGTTTATAAACAGATTGCTTAATAAAAAAGCCATTAAAACGATTTCGTATTGTGCATGAAATGTTTGGGCACATTCTGTTAAATTTGTGTCGTAATTTCACAAAAAACGCCCCTCATTTCCCCATTTTCTGTAGCACTCGAGTTTAAAGCAAGAATTAAATGCATAAAACGGCTCCCCTAGCATTTTGTTTTGGATTTTCAATCTTCCATAATGTTTCCAACCGGTTATTTAAATCGTAATACATTTATGCTGAACTTGTCCAGCAGGTTATAACGTCTCTAGTCTCATAGTGTCAGTATAACTGACCCTTTGCCTAATTTTATGTTTTAGAAACATTGTCAGCTCCAGTCAGGGTTTTGCATTTTGGTAACTTAGTTCTAAACCTTTTTTGAACCATAATGTAGTCGATTTGATTTCTTTGGTCATTTTTAGGGTGTGATGTTCAAGGGTAAAGCCGTCTTGGGTGAAAAACTAAGTGTCCATGATTGGCAAACAAATTGCTTCGCAGAATGACAAGAGATGTCTTACCCTTCGCTTCGCAGAATTTTCATTACAATTTCTTGGAAGAAAAATACTGTAGTGGACTCCCGTATCCTTCTACAGTACCTATCTTAGGGAAGGTCTATTGATAAGTAGCGAAGTGCCTACCCACGGGCCAGATTTGTTTCCCCCCCCCCCCCCCCCCCCCCCCCCCCCCCCCCATTGTTGAGGTAAATTTTGGGTGGCGCAGAGCGACACCTGGTGGAGAGTTAGATATTAGGTTTGTAAGAGCAGAGCGTTGTAATTAGTTACGTGGCAAGTCTCATCTCTTTTTGAAAACGCTCTTTTGTGGTGGAGTCCCCCCCCCCCCCCCCCCCCCCCCCCCCCCCCCCCCCCCCCCCCCCCCCCCCCCCCCCCCCCCCCCCCCCCATATTAATAGTAATGCACCGAGACGCAAAAAACTTACTTGCATCTCCAGCATTCTGGGTAATAACGCAGTTATTATATGTGCCTCCAGAAGGTTGGTTTGATACATCAGTCTCTGTAACATTTCAAAAACATGTGCGTAAATGTTGTAGCGGTTTTAAAGTTTGGCAAATGTTGCAAGTAAACCACAATTGCAACAACCAACAAGAAGCAAAATCTAAAGTTGGTGCTTAAAATAAACATGCTTTCTCACAAACCTTTTTGGCTGAGCTGTTTTTCAGGGGGATCTGTTGACACAAAAGAAAATTAAATAGTATGTGTTAGTAACTTTAAATTGGACGATTACAAATTCAATTATGATGACGTGACAATGACCTTGTAGTCACGTGTCATCTGACCCCACATGTTTGTGCATAGGAAAAAACATAAACCTCTATATCAGATTTTACCCAGATTCTGTCCTTGTTTTGAATCATCAAACCAAACTTTTGTCAATATTTATAACGGCTATTGTACGCAAATCTGGCATCGCTATTGAACATATTATTATGTTTTCTATGTTTTCCACCAGCAGCTCTAACTCATTTGTATGTCACAATGTTGTGCAACCTGCTAACATTATCTATCACACAATATCATGTCTTTTGATTAACCGATCGGATATGTTTTGAGTAATAATAAACTAACTCTGTAACGCACCAAGTTGTCGCTTGTCCTGAAACGACTGATGTAGGTGTTATGTTAAGGCCAAACGAGGAAATAAAATAAAAATCCTGATCGATTCCGAGTGTACAATACCAGATTTTTTTATTTTATTTTATTTTTCATGGGGTTCGAACCCAGGACATACACGGGGACGAATCCCGATCAAGGTTTTTTATGTCTGTATGTCTGTATATGGGTCAGGCGCGCCAGGCCATTCGGCCAAGATGACAGGCCCAATATTGTAACAAAAACGCATGCAGACACTTGCCGGCCGTTGGTAAAATAAGGATCTGCTAAGCAGCCGTCATAGCGAAAAAGTTTTGCACCCCTGGTCTACACCCACAGTGATGAATTTCATGGCCGTGTTTGTTTGACTGTCTGCCGCCCCCAATATTACAAAAAAACGATGTAATATTAGTAACAGTTTTATATTGCTTTTATAAAAGTGCGAAGTGCTGTTTTTTTATCATATGTGCTTTGGGCCCCCCCCCCCCCCCCCCCCCCCCCCCCCCCCCCCCCCCCCCCCCCCCCCCCCCCCCCCCCCCCCCCCCCCCCCCCCCAGACAAGCAGTATTTATTACTTACCAAAGTGATGTTCCTCCAAGAAAACAGACTTGGCGATATCCCGTAGACTTGGATGCTTAAACCTGATCTCCAGTTTAACCTTTTTAGTTCCGTGTTTCCAGTTTTCACCCTTCGGTCGTGTCAGGAGGAACGGCCAGGAATCTCTACTGCCCTCCAGTGTATCAACATGCTCACCGGGGTTTGCTATTGTGTTTTCAGCACCTAGTTGGATTTTGACTTTCTCTCTTTGATTCCTGCATAGAGAAAATTTACAAAGCAAATGATTAACGACGTTGGTTTATTTTAAATTAACTTGTCTGATTTGAACCAATATCCTTCATACTCTGATAAAACAGGGAAAGTTACCACTAGATGGAGGCACATGTAACGAGCAATGCTGGCTCATTAGGGGTTTACATCAACGAGCTATTTTCATATTTTGCATCTTTCCTATTTGACTACAACAACCAAACTTTCGCCAAACTCCATAATCCAGGCCAATGTAAAATACGATTCAACGCAGTTTAGTTTTTGTCTTGTAAGCACTCACCTGAGCGCAATTATCTTGTCGTAAACTTTCCTGTGGGGGGCCACATCTTTCGTTGACTCAATGTTGTCACAAATATACACATGTGCCACAATTTCGGAGACGATCTTTTTCTCGTAAGGAGAAACTGCCAGGATGATTGCCGTCTCTTTCATCAAACCAATAAACTTTCCAACAGTGCAGATCACATCATAGCTTTATACAAAGTGTTTCAATTATTAATGTAAACATCCATGTATTATACTAAACAGTGTGAATGCCATACAAGCTGAAGTGCTCGTTCTGGAAGGTGAAGGATCTGGTCATTTGATTCATCAAGCATTGTGACAGAACCTTCCAGTCGGAATCGGTTGTTTTGTGGCGAATCTGCATGAGTTGATGTGTAAATATTTGTGGAAATTGGGTGTTTTACCGTGACAAACACAAGCCAGTCACCCACTAAAAAGTTTACATACTGTGACAGAAACAGGAAATTATTCGACATTCCGGTAACATGTAGGGAGTGTGATTTCTATGGGTTTCTTGAACTTGAAACCTTCTGGTTCACATTTCAACATCGAAGTGAGTCGACGGGTGAAATCATTCTCTACGTTTTTTGGAGAAATCTTTAAAAATAAAAATAAAAGCAACAATCCGGTGTGAACTGTTTTTCTTGCTTTTTTGAAATTTAACATCTGATCAACGCATTGCAATAATCTATAGATAGACAAATAACTTTTCTAAAACCACAAATACAGATCCGTCACGTGTGTGATTCGTATTAGTTTGAACCACTGTTTTGGACATAAACATTTGAGCAAAGTTACTCGTTTGGAAGTGAAAGTAGTAAAAACAAAAATGTGTCCCCCTTTGAAAAAGGGAAAATCCAGCATATCACAATTAATTTTTAAGTTTTGAATACCTCTACTGGGTTTTGGAATTTATAGAGTGAAGTGATTACAAATCTAACTTCCTCATCACAGGCATCTTTGGGAATTGTAACTAGACATCCACCCGCTGTCAACGTTCCTCCTTTTGAACCGATGCTTTGTGAATCAGTGTGAACAAAATGTCTCTGTTTGCGAATAGACAAAAAAGATTTTCAGAAGTGCACATCAATATTAACTTAGTATGCAAAACTGCCTTTTTCAGGTCCCATTTCAAAAATAGATAATGGAAAAAGAGCCCTCAAAAGTGATAAAAAAGGCCTACCAATTTTTAATACAAAGATTAATAAGAGAATACTGTTAATTACAAGAGGTTTGTATGGTTTAAATTTCGATCAGGATTTTTTTCTATGATAGTTTTGTTTGCAGCTAGTTATATTGATTACAATAGTAAGTTTAAATTTCACAGCCATTTTGGAAAAATATTTTGTGTCAAATTTTATTATTTCCTGGTAGAGATAATCCACGTGTCTTTAGGGTTAGTGGCAGCCTACAAAAAACGTAGCATGGTTCTTCGCTGCAAATTATACGCACTTTTGCCTTTGGGTCTTCGTGGTGATGTCTGGAAAGATTTGCTTTTCTTATTTTCCATCTGACATTACCCATCTCACTTATTGCAATAAACCCCCCCCCCTAAATCCTCCGCTGTTTTGTAAACTTCGATTGCTTTTGTGAAATATTCAACTGCTTCTTCGAATCGTGAAGTTTCCTCGCAAACAAGACCAAGATTGTGCAACAAGTTACCGTAGATTCGATACTTTGAACTTTCATCCCCGAACTTTGTTTCCATAAGTTCAAGTCCAAGTTTTATTGTTGTTTCCCTCGATTTCAAATCCCCGATGTAATGTTGACTCATTTCAATGTAATGTAAACACCGAACCTCCATTTTACATCGATTTTTTTTCGTTCAATTGAAGGTCGCGGATTTGCTGAATCATGTCACGCATCAGTGGGATCGCGTGATCGCGCACGATTTCTCTTCCCGACACCAAACGTAAATCAGAATTTTCTATTAAAAGTTTAATTGTTTCTTTAAATTTTTTCGCACAATCCGCTACACTTCTCGCTACAGCGAAGTCAGGATTTTTCTTCACATACAAATCTGCAGCAATGCTAAAGAACAAAATGGCTTCCAAATATTTGCCGTCATTTCTACATTTCTTTCCCTTTTCTTCGAGGTTTTCTGCAGTGAATCCCGGCTGGCTTTCGAATGACCTTGAAAGTTGTTGTTTTGTCGTTTTTGCTTCGTCATACTCTTTTGTTTTCAATAAATCAACATATTTTTGGACGAGTTGATTGAAGTCGTCACCTTTATCTAAAAACAAATCAAAGCGTTGCAATAATGAAGTAAAAATAATGAAGTTTCAAAGACAAAAATAAAAATAAGCATCATACAAAACGTCGGTAAATCCCAGTAGGTGGCGTAAAGTGCTAGATTATTAGATTAGGGTCAAAGAGGGTTATGATTTGGGACTGAAGTTAGTTTTGAAACCATTTTTTTCCAAGATCCAACCCAAATATCCTTAACCTTCAGTAGTTTTACAGTTATTTACCTACGTTAAGTAATTTTTTAACTATTATTATCTGGTATTGTTTTTTTTAAAAAAAAACATAATCATTGTTTTTTTTTATCACAGCTTAAACGAAACATGTATGCATATTATAATAAGCTTTTTAATTGTTTGAATATTAAATGAAACCAAACTGATGCCTAACTTAACGTGTCTTTTTGGAAGAGTTAGCACTGGAATGCTTTTGTAAAAGAAGTTCGCTTGAAACCAAAACAATGACTTTTAAATGATTATTACGTGTTTGTTTCTGATTGGTTACCTGCAGGTTGCTGTGGTGATGTGCTGCTGGAATGAGCGATTTCCTCTCGTGGTGCAGTGGGGCGTTTCTCATCACTGTGTCTGATTGGAGCTAAACGAAATAATTAAACCAGGTCAATACTTTTTTGTGTGACACGAAATTTGGTTGTACAATTAAATTTCAACATGAGTGACAACAAAAGCATAGTATGCATTTGTAAAAAGTCTTATCTTTCAATGAAAAAGAAGAAAACTAACGATACATATATTTTTCAGACATGTCAACAAATTAATATTTTGCATAATTATTACCTGTTGTTTCACTTGGATCAGTCTTTTTGGTTGCCATGGCAAAATTAATTCGCAAATACCTAAATATTTTGTCTACTTTTTTGCACTGTTGCTTTGCAAACAACTGAAAACATATTTTTGCTTAATAGTTTTGTTGTTATTTACCTAATTTCTTTGACCAAATTATTAGTGAGGTTCTTTGTAAAAAAATATCAAGAATGCGCAAGACTGTTTTTAATTTGTTTTACAAATCTACTGAATAACAGCGCAACCAGAGGTGACTTGTTAAACTAAGGTTGGGCCGACACTGATACGTTTGAAATTCGATCTTATTACACAACACCTGATCAAAGCTTTATCCAGACGTCGGGTTGTTGAATGCCAGCAGATCGTGCGACAAATACACACATTAAGTAAACGTTTCACGAGAAAGCAAAAGTCTCGGGAATAGGCTGATAGAAAACAACGATGCTATTTTAAATTATGTTTCACCCTCAAACTAAAAATACAGGTATATTAAACTTTGAATACACAAGCTCAATAAAACTGTTCTGTTTCTCATAAAAAACGTTTGGAAACCCGCTGCATAAAGTTTAAGAGAAAATAATGAAAAAGAGCAGGGTTGGTGGACTTTGTTCTGCACAGCAAAATATTTAACCTTTCTTTTTTCGTCACAGTCATATTTCGAAGAAGAAAATTGTTCCAACATTTTGTCACTCAAACCCACGAATTTAAATCATTTTAGATTTACAGGAAGCTATTTTTCTTTGCCTAGAAATCTATTTTGTCTAGCCTGCTGTACACAGCTGTGTTTTGATGAGGAATGAACTGTAATACGATGGTCATTGGCATCATCTCTAATGTTGTTTTTTAATTAAGCCTGGACCGACATCACCGATATTTGAAAGACCTCTACACAAGACCTGAACAAAAGCTTATGCCGTTCGTGCCCAGGCGGCGGGTTGAAGTTACCAGCGGTAGAATATGGAAAAATAATGGCGTTTATAATGAAGTGAAAGGCAAAGCCAAAGGAACGTAAAGTTTTTTATTTGTTTGTTTTTATCCACGGTGGGCAGGCAACGCCTAAATGTCTTATGCTCGCAATATTTCCGCTGTCGAGCTGCTTGCCTCACACTGCTGCATTACGCATTCGTACGTTGCCGAGTTGAAACTATAAGCAATGTGTTTTACCTGTGAAGTTTAAACAGAGCCCTTTTCTCCAACCTAGGAGCCATTTAATTGACTGTCCCAGTTACGCGAATGATAGCAACCACATTGTCAGGTGAAATAAAGTGAACACTGAAGGGATGTAGCTTGGTAACGCATGGCCGAAAAAAGGCGACACAAACTTTACTTTTAAATTTTGCTTGGACAGCGATTCATTGGAAAAATTCCAAATAAACTGTTTAAAACAATAATTCAAAATTGTGCTTTCCAATACAGCCTAAGCCAACGTAGACTAGGCTCTCGGAAAAGGCAAACAACTAGTTACGATTAAGTGATTTTAACAGAAAAACACGCAATAAGTACAATCAGAAGGTCTCTAGTAGGCTCCGCCACGTAACTTATCTCAAGCATATAAAGCAGCGTTTTCGATATCGATAACATGATTGGCAATTAAGTAAAACCCCCCCCCCCCCCCCCCCCCCCCCCCCCCCCCCCCCCCCCCCCCCCCCCCCCCCCCCCCCCCCCCCCCCCCCCGATCAAGCTTTTAATCGAGTCTTGCCACGTTACTATAAGCTTGAATGAAGCTAGTGGGTCTGTCGCATATCCACATCGCAAACTAAACTATGGAAATTGAAACGAAAATCTACGGAAAACAGTCAAACTCTTAATCAAATCACAGCACGACAGAACCGCAAAATACGTTGAAGCAAAACTAAGTCAGTACTCCAAGCGTTTTTGAGCGACAAGGTGTTTGTTCTACACCAAACATTAACGTCTGTTAGAAAAACAACTAAGTGATAACTTTAACTTGAAGCGCCAGACTTCAAAAATTTCGCGACACAGCTTCGCAAATATATGTACAGAGCGTCTTTGGCTAACGGCGACGACCATGGTCAAGTTACCCGTGCCACCGGTTTGCCGACTCAAAATAAATGTTTAAACCAGACTAAGGTACACAACAAGCATATATCCAGAAATACGACTTTTAGAAAATGAGGGAACTGAATTTAGCACCCGGCAATTTAGCGGTTTGGGCAAGCGCCCGGTGATTCTGCCGGGAAGCGGCAACCGAAATCCCGCAAAAACCCTAGCGACTCATTAGGGCTATTTGGAAGACAAATTAGTTCATCTGATAAATACACTTAATAGGACACTGTCTTTACTATAAGGCACTAGCCTTGGCGCTTACATTTATCAGAATAAATATTTATTTAGGTTTTATTTTTAGGTTTAACAGTTTCTTTTCTTTTGTCTTTACAACACTTATTGTGAATTGCTGTCAATGTTAATTACATTTTATTTGAATAAGAAATTAACCGTTCTGTATCAATCCTGTTCTTACAATGAGTATTATCGAAACTGCTATTCCATACTCGGACTCATCAAATATACAGTACTTGACACCCCTCAACCGTCTGGATCTATGAATGTCGATACAATTTTGACCAGTTACGCAGAATTGTCTACTGAAGACCAGATTACAATAGACGGGTATTTAAAGCAACCTGCGACGCCCTTATTGTGTCGTCAGCCAACGCCCTAAACGGAGTTTGTTCGCAGGCCCGGGTTCGCAGGCGCAGGCCTGGACGACGCATTTTCGCCTGATCGCGAAGGAGCCGTTTTCGGCGAGGGGAATATTATATATTCCAAACCAGGTGTCTTAAACGGTTTTATCAGTATCTTGGGCATTGAGCGTCCGCAGCCGATAGCAGCAAGCGACGAGTTTATTCAATCTCGAGCTGAACACCCTTTCTCGGGTGAGCTTGATTCGGCCCAGTTCTTTTATTGGGATCAACCCAAAAAACACTGGCAGCAAATCCGCGAGGCTTTTGGAATATATTTGACGCCAGGTGGAAGGAATTCCCGCCAAATCAGAGACCGTAAGGTGGCCACGCATATCGATTTTCGCCTACGCCAATTGGGCCGGGCTCACGCCACCCGTGTTGTGCATACGCGCACCGACCGCGTAGAGATTGTAAACCGCCACAGCCATTGCCCGAACTACACCGCTGTTAGGCTGTTTTAGAAGGTGCTTGCGTGGCTAATTAATCCTATTGTGGCACAGGAAGATATTTCGCGCTATCCACCGCACCAATTAGCAACAAGTTGTTCTGACAACGAACATTTACTGACGGAAAACACTATTTTCAATAACGTCTGCACATATTCTTGTGTCTCTTGGATAGAAGCTTTCATATAATATCTGCTGTAAGCTCACAAAACAGCTATTAGTCTGTTTCGGAATTACAACACAACCAGAGGTGACTTGTTAAAAGAAGGTTGAACCGACAAACATTTGAAACTCGATCTTCTGACAATTCCTGATCAAAAGCTTAATTACGTTCGTGCCCAGGCCCCCCCCCCCAGAAGGTTGAACCGACAAACATTTGAAACTCGATCTTCTGACAATTCCCGAATAAAAGCTTTATTACGTTCGTGACAAGGCAGCGGGTTGAAGTCATCAGTAATCGATAGTATAAGAATGTTGAAAAGAAACCCGACTGGGTGTGACAACATGATTGGATTACAGCGGGTTAAAAATGGTGGTAGGTAAACAACGACCACAAAAAATACCATGCCCAACATCGTGAGAGTTTCAATGACATTGAACAAACTCGTCTTGTAACTATTGATTTGTTTTCCACATTTGTTTTTGGTTGCTGTTGATCACTGCATGGTAATGTCAGTTGGATAGGATAGAGTAAAGCTCTGCACTATAAAAAGCTACGCATGGCCCTTTGATTAAACGCCACTTTTCAACACTCTAAGAATCGGGTTTGTTAAAATCTTAGTAAATTTAGTATCAAGCGAATAAATGATAGATCTGCACGCCGTGCACACTTTTTCAACCGCACAGTGGCCTGGATGAGACCTTATAGGTCGAAACAATGTGCACTGTCTGTAGCTTAGTAAATTGATTCTGGGAATTGTTCCAAGTTCTATTGAAATTCCTGTCACGATTTCCACCTCTCATACTATATAAGTTACCAATAGTTTTGAAACAGTTTTATTTTTTCTGTGTTCTTTCATCTTTTACTGCGTGTTTCCAGTCGGTTTTGTCTGTAAGGCTTTTAGCTGAACGATGATCGTGTTTGGGCAAAACAATTAGCCTTGTCTATTTTAACCCATTTTGTGCTTTTGAGAGGGACTGACGATGCTTTGGTAGCGAAATATATTTGTCGTTAATAAAAAAGGTAACGGATTTTAACCAGGACATATGAGTTTCCAAACTTGTTGCTTTGTTTTCAACACAATCACGTGAGGACACTTTTATTTTAATTCCATTTATGGACTCAATAGCGCCTTTCGTGGTTGAGTTGAGTTGAGTTTATTTCGCTTGGTGAAAGACAACATAGCAACACAATTGCACTAAAACAATCACCAAGCCGGAAATAGCTGCGCAACGTTAA
>QLIY01001401.1:0-19128 GCA_003260075.1 Phallusia mammillata | reverse complement strand
TATAATGACTAAATTGAATACCTGAATCAAGTATTCTTATTTGCTGTACATTATTAATGCAGTGCATGATTGTGTATATACTGTATTGTTTGTATAAAAATGTGTTTCTGGCCAGTCTGGGTTACTTTGGTCATTTTTCAACTGTTTAGCCAACTTCATTTTTGTCATTGCATTGTCATGGGACAATAAAAGTATTTTTGACATCAATGTGTGAACATTTTAAGGCTTGGATTTTTACATGGTTGGGTGCAGTGAGGTTTTACCTAACTGTTTGGGTATTTAGTACCCAATAAGTTTGGGTGTACATTACCCAACAAGTTTGGGTGTTTTTTACCCTATAAGTTTGGGTGTTTAGTACCCAATAAGTTTGGGTGTTTATTACCCAATAAGTTTGGGTGTTTATGACCCAAAGCATTTGGGTTAAAAGAACCCAAACAGCATTTTGGGTTTACCAACGAAGGTACCCAACAAGCTACCCAATTACTTTGGGTAAAAANCAACAAGCTACCCAATTACTTTGGGTAAAAACAACCCAATATCATTTACAGTGCAGGTGGAAGAAATTCCAGCCAATCAGAGGCCGCGAAGTGGCCAAGCATATCGATTTTCGCCTAGGCTAATTAAGCCGTGTTCACGCCACCCATGTTGTGCAGACGCGCAGCGAGATTGTAAACCACCAAAACCATTGCCCGAGCTATACCGCTGTTAGGTTGTATCAGAAGGTGTTTGCGTGTTTAATTAATCCTATTGTGGCACACGAAGATATTTCGCGCCATCAACCGGACCAAATAGCAGCAAGTTATTCTGACTACCGAACCTCGTCTAAACCAACATTTACTGACGGAAAACACTATTTGCAATAACGTCCACAAACTTGTGTCCCTTAGATAGAAGCTTCCATATCACTTCTGCCGTAACCTAACAAAACAGCTACAAGACTGTTTCGGAATTACAACACAACCACAGGTGACTTGTTGAAAAGAAGGTTGAACCGACAAACATTTGAAAATTGATCTTCTGACAATTCCTTAACAAAAGCTTTATTACGTCGTGTCCGAGCGCCGGGTTGAAGTCATCAGGTCTTTGATAAAATAATGTGGAATAGAAACGCAACTGGGTGTGACAACATGGGTGGATTACAGCCGGTTAAAAAATGGAGGGAGGTAAACAACGACCACCAAAAAATAAACTCTGCCCAACATCGTGAGAGGTTTAATGATATTGAACAAACTCGTCGTGTTACTATTGATTCCACACTGCTTTTAATTGCTGTTGATCACTGCATGGTAATGTTAGTTGGATAAAATATAGAGTAAAGCTCTGCACTATAACAAGCTGCGCATTATCCTTTGGTTAAACTCCACTTTTCAAACACTTTAAGAATCGGGTTTGTTAAAATCTCAGTAAATTTAGTATCAAGCCAATAAATGATAAGCTGCACACTGTGCACACTTTTTCGACCGCACAGTGGCCTGGATGAGACCTTATAGGTCGAAACAATGTGCACGCAGTCTGCAGCTTAGTAAATTGATGCTGGGCATTATTCCCAGCATTGAAATTCCTGTCACTATTTCTACTACTTACTATATACCCCAAGTTTGGAAACGGTTTTATCTTTTCTGTGTTCTTGTTCTTTTACTGCGTGTTTCCAGTCGGTGTTGTCTGCAAGGCTTTCAGTTGAGCGATGGTAGTGTTTGGGCCAAACTGTTGGCTTTTTGTCTATTTTAACCTTTTTGTGCTTTTTATAGACACTGACGATGCTTCGGTAGCGAAATATATTTGTCGTTAATAAAAAAGGTAACGGATTTTAACCAGGACATATGAGTTTCCAAACTTGTTGCTTTGTTTTGTTTTTAACACAATCACGTGAGGACATTTTTATTTCAATTCCCTTTATGGACTCAATAGCGCCTTTCGTGGTTGCCATCGATTTGCTGGACAAGTGCGACAGCCGCACAGGGTCGTATAAATTTTAACCGTTAGGTTTCGTAATTATTTGTATAAAAGCTGTATTGGTGATTTAATACAAAAAAGGGGGGGGGGGTTGCCATCGATTTGCTGGACAAGTGCGACAGCCGCACAGGGTGGTATAAATTTTAACCGTTAGGTTTCGTAATTACTTGTATAAAAGCTGTATTGGTGGTTTAAACAAAAAACTGAACTAAACGATTTAAATTTACTCTTTCACAGATTTTACTGAAAAATTGCCTTACAATTACCACAACTGATCCAAAATCCGGGGGGGGGGGGGGGTAAACAAATATTTGTAGCGAAAAGGTCAAACAAATTTGTGTGGTTGCACTAAATGTTAAGCAGATGAAGAAATGGTTATTTCTAGCTTTAGAGCATTTTTTTGCGTACAAGCAATAGGAAATTTATAACTGAACTTTTTAACCATCGTATGAAATGTAGACAATACTAAACCCCATGATTGAATGAATAAATTACGGAGTCACTGTGAGGGGGGGGGGTTAAGGTAAACTAGTATTTGTAGCGAAAAGGTCAAACAAATTTTGTGTGGTTGCACTAAATGTTAAACAGATGAAAAAATGGTTATTTCTAGCGTAAGAGCATTTTTTTGCGTACAAGCAAAAGGAAATTTACAACTGAACTTTCCATAGTATGAAATGTAGGCATTTAGGCAATACTAAATCCCATGATTGAATGAATAAATTACGGAGTCACTGTGATGTCATAGACGAAACGCATGCAATATTGGTGATTGTGTACTGCGTTGCAAATTAAGGTAAGTTTTTCATTTTTTCACCTGCTTTCAAAGCTCAATCTTGCGTCACATTTCCATTACATGATTTACTTTATAACACTTACAAAATTCTACATGTTTCACTTAGTATTGGTAATTTGGTATAGAATAGAATATGAAATGTAAATTTTGGAACTAAATATATTTATTGTTTGTTTGTGTCATGGAGTTGGCAAAATTTGCGTTTCAGTTCGTACACAAAAGACTGCCTCCGGCTTTCGACAACTTTTTCACTTTCACTTCATTAATACATAAACATGCAACAAGAGGTGCCACAACACAAAAATTTTTCGTTCCCCAAGTTTCTTCAAGCCGAGCCCAAAATACACTCAGATACAAGTGCACCACAGTTTGGAATAAACTACCCAACAAATTAACTGACAAAAAAACTGGATTAAAAGCTTTCATGAAAAACAGCAAATCTTTAATACTGGAAACATATACATGAGTCATGACTGTCATTCTACAAATTCCCAAGATTAGCTGTTCATTTGGCATGCACCACACCACGTGGTGCATTATTTACATTCCACGGGGTGTTATGGTCTTGATTACTTACGCGACCCAATTACCGCTTCCTAATTATCCCTCCAGACAGGTGTGCGATTACTGCCTGAAGAAATGCAAACTGAACTACTGCTATTGTCGTATTTTCACATGTGTTCATGTTTATTATTTACTAGATGCATTTAAAACGGTTGTCACGCAGTGCTTACTTTATATTTTTTCTTCTTGTGTTTACAATTTGTACTAAAAATTCACCATCAAATAGATAGGGTCAGCTTTTAAAAAATAGCCAATTGTGGTTCCAGCTGCACCCTTTTTGTTTCCACCCTTATTTCACACGTTTACCTACATGTCACCTGACCTATGATTATGCTTGGGCGCTGAAACAAATAAACAATTGATTGATTGATTGTCAGACGCTCGCGTAGGTCCCAGAAAAAAAAATAGTAAAAAATTATTTAATTCTTATTAAAGGTGAAGAAACAAGTTGAGGTTGATCTAAAATGAAGAAGCCACAATTTGTGATTACAACCAGCAGAAGAAGGAAGCTGCAAAACGATCTACTGCGATTAATACAGAAATTTTGTGATGTATTATGCAATGCTTTGTTATGAGAAACACATTAAAAGTAAGTTGTAATGGATGCCTATGTATTAGTGTACTGTAAATATTACCACAGAGGTTTGTAAACAATAACGATGCAAATGCGCAAGTAAAACTGTGTTTAAGTGTGGCAATAATTTTCATTATAGAGTTAGCTTATTGTACTTTACACCAAAAAAAGGTGAAAATATTCCCTTGATGCTTGGAAATGTCAAGTTGTTGGTTTTCAATGTTTTTTATCCACTTTATTTTGCTTGATACAGTGACATGATCCACCAACAGCAAATAAAAAATGGAATTAGATGAGGCTTCATTTAAATGGGAAAATTTTTCATTGAAATAAGTGAGACATCTTTCCATGTGCAAGAAGAGTGAAAAGCAGATGATTTAACACAGGTATGTTTTGAGTATTCTTATAAAAAAAAACAACGATATATTATTATGGGTCCCCTTCCTAAAGGGGTTACATATTGCTTTTGTCTGTTTGTTTTTTCTGTCCAACACTGGTTTGTTCGCGTTTAGTCAAGGATGATTTACACACATGTCAGTTAAATTTGATCCTCCAGAAGTTTGACTTAGAATGACCTAGCAGTTCACCCACAGGCCCTCAAAATGTAAAATTTTATAAACAGCTTTACTAACTAAACGACACGATACAGAAGTTACATGCTTTGTTGGTTGGTGCATTGCAAAGTATTCTACAGTATTTTCTACCCTATAGTTAAGTTCATCCATGTTTAACCACTTAACTCCAAAAATACAAGCCCTACTGTGCTGGAATTTTAAACAGTTGTTTGTTGTGGGTTCCTTGTTCGGTATTTACAATTTTAGCTTAATCGGACAAACGGTTACCTTTACAGCCCTAAATATGTAAATGTGTGTTAAATGTTGACTAAATCCGACAGCTATACTATAGCACAGAAGTCCCAAGGGCACTCTGGCAGTTTAATGCAGAGCAGGAGGTCTCTGCTTGACGAACAAACAGACATTTTACTAGGTGGGATTTTCGGTAATTAGAAATGAGCTGTTTTTGCCAGCAACGCTACATGTTTATTACATTAGTATGCACTTTTTTAGTTTGAGCGAAGGTTCTACACCTTTGACATAATTAAACTCGATAACTGACATGTTATTCCTGTTGTTAATTAATTAATTAACATAACTGTCTTTAAACTATCATTGTCAGCTTGGTTACTGCATAACGAGGAGTTACTGAAGGTCAACTTGCAGGTATCGCAAAACAGTTTGATCGATTTTTTGTTACAACATACCTTTTTTGTTTTTGACAGATAAACTTGAGAAACAATACCTGAGTAATGTTTAAGTTACACAAAACTTTGTCAAAAGGTCATTAAACGGTCTAATGACTGCCGCACAGTGGGGACTATTGTAGGTCAATGGTAAACATTTTATGATACAAATTTAAGTAAAAACAATTTTTTATGTATATGGTTGTTGCAAAATCGCTATAGAAAAGCCACCCTTTCTAGTTTCTTCAATAAATATGATTAACACAGTAATGTTATAAATGTTTACCTTTCTAAACTTACAATGCTTTTTAATATTTTATAAACACAAGCTTATGTAGTTGGGTACTAACTTGATTTGGTGAATTTTGACTTGTTACAATGCTAATGTTAGTGACAAAAACTTTCATAAACTAATCACAAATGATTTTACCAATTGTTCTTTTACATGTCACTTGTTTACTTTGTTTTGATTGAAGATCGTTACAGGACTGGAACCAAGATTTTAATTTCAAATTTACTTTTGCAGGGTTCATGGAGAAATTGGTCATAAATGTGATTATTTCCGAGCTTCTGACATTTTAGGAGAGTTGCTGTTACTTGTGGAAGCTTGTTGGTTTGAAAATGTTTAGATGGTTGTGTTTGGTTGGTGCAGCTTTACAAGGTTTGTTGTTTTAAAATATTTAACCTATGGGAATCAATTAAAATTAATATAATCCAAAACATATAAGATATGTCTAAACCAGTTTCAAAACATTTGTGTCATGATAAACTTATTCTCCATTTTTGCACCAAAGCTCTCTTAACTGTGGTAAACAGCCCCATTTTAGTAAACTCAATGAAAGTTTCTCACTGCAAACAAACCCAGGAATTATGACTAATTCTTTGTTTTTCAGATTTTTTGTGGAAACTCATGTTCTCTGACAAATATCCTGAAAAGTTTGTGAAAATGAGGAATTTTTAATTTTCGTCAACATGTTAAACAATTTTATTTTTACATTTGTACTAATAATCGTCACTAAAATACAAAGGTTATGAACCAAAACAATAAATCGAAGAACAAGTTTATTATGGGTCCACTTTCCTGAAAGGGACATATTGCATTTTTTTTATCTTTCTTCTTCTGTCTAACGCTGGTTTGTAACGCTCGTTTGGTCAAGAATGAGTGCTTCATATGTGGACAGATGTTAGTTATTAATCCAAATTTGATAATTCGCATTTGGGAAACAAAGCGATTGACAAAACCATCATGGGCGCCATAAATTTTGCAGAAGGTGACAAAAAGACCCTCTTTTCCTTAAGTGTTAACGCCCATTAAAATCAAACTGATCTCGTAAGGAAAAGTAACAAACGCATGTTTAAGAAAAACAAGAAATAAAAATTGAGGCTTGCTTTAATCAGATAATTCTGTTTATTTGATTGTGAGCCGGGTTTAAATCTTTTACCCTATCGTTTTTGTGGCTTATAATCGAGGGCGGCTAACATTTTTATGTCATGTAGGTATAATTACCAAGACCCTGCTTTTTTCTTTCGCGTTCAAAATTCTCCTGCATGTTGGCTTTAAACGTCAACATATGCTCCGCTGGATGCTACTACTTGCTTGACTAATAATTGTTGTTAAATAGTTGTAATATGTAGCAACAGGAAGGGGAAGAAAAAATATTAAACAAATGTACCCAACTTCATTAGACGCGGCTTGCAATCGAGTAAATACGGTAGGCCTACTTGATTCTGCCACCGCTATTTGCGACGACTTATTCTTCTAAGGCTATTTTCAAACGGGGTCAAAATTTGCGTGGACCAATTAACTTCAGATGACTGTCCGCCGCTTGTGTAAATTTGATAATGTTTAAAAATTTTAACCTCCGTCCCTGCTAACATGACGTCATGAACTAACTCACTACGAATGACGTCACTAAGTCCCCAGTGTATGGTTCTAGGCTGGAACGAGGGCGTCTTTTAACGGTAATTGATTTTCAACTAATCAATTACTGTTTCGTATCAATGGTTTGAACGTCGACGTGTCGCGTGTGAGCAATTGTAAATGGCCAGCAAGATCATGTGACTTTTTGGTCTGCCTTGCTCCGTGTGAGAGGAGAGGCAGCTCGCTTGGGCCTCGTGGTGTTTGGAGCGTTCGCATTGTGATTCGAACACGTGATGTTGTATTGCAACTTTGCAAATCGATCAGTCATAATCTAACGTTGTTTTCATTTGTATGTTTCATTACACTTGTTTAGTTGAGGCGCTGTTCGGTGTGACCATCTCACCTTTTTCCAAAATTCCTAGGTGAAATTCGGGCTCACCTAATTAATGCACTTGGCAGTCGCACTGCCGTATTCTAACATTGTTTTCAATTGTATATTCTATTAAGTTTGTTTTAGTTGAGGCGCTGTTCGGTGTGGTAAGCAGTCAGTGCAACCTTGTATTTACGGGCCGATCCTTTCGAGTCGGGTTTGTGCTTGCGATTTAAACAAATCAGGCTTGATTCTGGCTTGACTTCACACTCGACCTATCGTAATTTCAACAACTTTAGATTCTAAATCAGACTTTGAAAAATAAAATTTCGAGTTCAAACCGGGATCATGTAAGTGATATATCAATCGGTCAGTGCTGTTCAACCCTTTGAAGCAACCGACCCCTTTTTCTAAGCTCATACGTTTTATGGACTTTTGCGTGAATGTTTTGTTTGATTACGTAATGTCTATTTGAGAAAAATGAAATAAAATTAATTGTTTTGCTTGTTCCCACTAAGATCGGCAACATGACGCCTTATCTGGCATATTGTTGTGCACTTACGAGCCCCTGGAATCATAACTATGGTCTTTGACTTTAACCCATATTCTTTACAAAAAATGTTGCTTATATGTATTTGTCAGTCCAAAGCTTTCTAACTCTTGCTATTGGTTAAAACACCGCGTGGGCACATGACACAAGTACAGGCTACTTAAGCAGTTAGTTATTGAAAGTATCTTCAATATCAACATTCTCCAATGTTCGCCTTTACTACAAGGTGTTTTTAGATTTGTGCGAGAACTGCGGCCTCTTTGTTACTGAAAGGTGGGGGGGGGGCATTCTTCAATTCGTCGCCTTTACTACAAGATGTTTTTAGATTTGTGCGAGAACTGCGGCCTCTTTGTTACTGAAAGGTCGATAGCGTAGACTTCCTTCAACCACTTAAATATGACACAGAAGATCAACAGCCAGCAGCACCACAAACAAAGATAGACGTTCGAAACAAGACGTTCATTGTTGTTACATAGACATAAATATTTGTGATATACAGCTATACCGGTTGTTTGTCAATATACATAGTTGTTGGTATATGCACATTAGTTCCGTTTTGTTTGACAGATTTTCTACATTAGGTTTGTTACCGATTTGTCACGTGTCAATGAGGCAGCGTTAGCTTCCTTGATAGGGTGTTTGAAAAGAAGCAACTATCATGCTTTTTTTCAGCAAAAGTATAAATGAAATAATTCAACTATTCTGTTTACATGACATGCAATATGCGTTTCAATTCAAATTATTTCTACATCTGCAATAGTTTTTTTCCAACAAAACGTTTGATTCGGGTCAAAGTGGCCCGGTTGGGAAACGTTCATATTTTTGTTAAACATTTTGACACTTGGAAACAAATATCAGATTTGGTTACAAGTTTAGGTCGTTATACCAATTTTACACCTGCAGTTTGTTTTTATTTTTTGATTGCGAAAACTGTTGAAAGACTCTTGTTTTAGTTTTTTAGGCAGGATAGTTCTAAAGCAACAACCAAATGACTGATTACATTTTAATTTCATTCAAACCAACCAAAAGGCATATAGCATATAGTTTTTGCATCGTGACATCTAAACCAATAAGAACACCCCATGTCTTTTAATTTAAGAAACACCTTGCCGTAATTCATTTTGATCAGAAGGTATGTATGTATATAAACGTTTGGTCTCACAAACAAATAAAAATGATCATTAAACTGTGCTGAACAACATGTAGTATTTGTAATAAGCAAAATGAACTATAGGACACCAAAGCAGACTTGCGGGTTTGTATAAGTTTATGTCACTTTCTATAATCGTCCTCCTTTTAAAACATAAGGTTGGATGTCAAACTGTCACGTGCATATCCCATAGAAGGAACACGAAGTTCTGGAAAATGTTGAAACTGAGGATGTCAATTGAGCATGGTTTGTTTCTCAAACTGTTAATTCGTTCTCAGAGGCGTAATTTCTTTTCGTTTTGAGTTTTGCCAGCGACAAATCATAAGCCCAACTTGCCATTGCCCAGATTAAACCGAAAATTGTTGATTTTTTTTTAACTAAGACTGCAATGATGAAATTGATGATGAAATATTATACTGCAACAATTTTTTACCTAATTAGTGCGTTCGCGACATGGAAATGTATTTGTTTAAATGGGGGGGGGGTGGGTTTGATAATAAGCAAAATGAACTATATGACACCAAAGCAGAACCTCCGGGTTTGTATAAGTTTAAGTCACTTTCAATAATCTTTCTCCTTTCAAAACATAAGGTTGGATGTCAAACTGTCACGTGCATATCCCATAGAAGGAACACGAAGTTCTGGAAAAAGATGTTGAAACTGAGGATGTCAATTGAGCATGGTTTGTTTCTCAAACTGTTAATTCGTTCTCAGAGGCGTAATTTCTTTTCGTTTTGAGTTTTGCCAGCGACAAATCATAAGCCCAACTTGCCATTGCCCAGATTAAACCGAAAATTGTTGATTTTTTTTTAACTAAGACTGCAATGATGAAATTGATGATGAAATTTTATACTGCAACAATGTTTTACCTAATTAGTGCGTTCGCGACATGGAAATGTATTTGTTTAAATATTTGATGCGGCAACATAGCTTTTGGGCAACATATGTAAAAAATTTGTAACATCTTATAATCAATATTTTTGTTTGTTTCACTACGAGATTTCGGTTATTAAATCTTATAAAAATTAGACCTTTTAAAACGTTTACATGCATATGTATTAGATAATGCGTTAAAGCAAATCTGGCCATGGGGATACCGTCAATTAATGAAACAACTTAAAATTAAGTCTGGTTTAAGCACAAATTTGAACGATGTTTCAAAGTATAAAATTAAAGTGGCCTAAAAATAAACATTCCCAAACCAGAATCAGTTACAAAATCTCCAACAAATTTTGTCCCTTATACCTAAATTTGTACTTAATTTCTTACATCCTTTAGTGTGAGAGCATATGTGATAGTGTTAGCAATACGTTTTGTGCAATAAATGGTACGTCTGTCTAATAAAGCTTCCTATATTGCTAGCAAATTGAAATACGCTGCGTATGCATTGCGTGTTTTTATTAACAGTTTTATTTCTCGAGTAATGTTGATTTACTTTTGTTATCTGACCATCGTTGAGCCTAAAAAACAAACAAAAATGAAACACGTTACAAGGCGCTTCTCCCTTGCAAAATATACTTCGTTACTGAAGCAAGTTATAGTTTTATTGTTAAACACATTACATTGGCCGAAGTCGATTGTGCTATCCAAAGTCTCGCTAATGTTTCCATCCGAGATCCTTATCATGCTTCAATCCAAGCTCGTTTAATACGTCTTCAAGCTCTTCCAAATCGTACCTTGGATCATTAACAATGTTATAACAAAAAAGAAACACGTTTAAAACGAGATAATTAAAACTGAATGAAAAAACGTCGCCATTTTTAGTCGTGAAATGACTCCATGCTTTTATGTTTTAGTTTTACTCCAAATGATCCAAATTATTTAAAAAAAGCCGTGTTTACCTGTCCGCAAACGGGGGAAGGCCATGGGGCCAAGGAAGGCCTTCAGCTTCTTGAATGAGACACATCAGTCCAACTACCATCAAAACCACAAGACAAAGTCGTCGATCCATTTTTGAGCACAGATTTGCATTCAAATCTGAAACTAAGGGCTATAAATGGCTCGTCAAAACTAGCGGGTTTTTATAGCCTTGCAACAGCTTTTCCACCAAACATAGGGTTTGTCACAAGTTAATCACACAATAGAAACTATTAGTTCGCCTTTCTAGAAAGGATGTTGACAATTAAGTAACATTGTAGTTGATGAGTTCGGGCTCCTCATTAACATTCTACTGCAAAGCATATGTGCTGGAGTTGAAGGCAGCATGTTATCGTTATCAAGCCCCGGTTTTACACCACGTGCATTGGTATTATAAAGTCACCTTGGGATTAAGAAAACTAGGGTTTAAAAATCGTTAAGCGTACCACATGGAAAGTTAATTTCAAAATATTTAAGAAAAGACGAATTTGCATTAACAAATCTTTAATTGTTTGTCCGAAGAAACATCAACTCAAACTTGCGTGTGTGGTCCCTTTGCAACATCTGTAGTGTGAGGGAGGGCATATGTACATATGTGCTAGTGCCAGAAACACCGTATGTGCACAAACGATGCTTCTGTCTGATACAACTTCCTAACTTAATATTGCTGCGAGATTGGGAACATAATGCACGATTTTATTGAAGGTTATATTTCTTGGGTAAACTGGTTTGCTGGGTAAAAGTCATTGTTAAGCCTGAAATAAAAAAGACAAGAAATTCATTACGATGCGTTTCATCCTTGCGAAATATATTCCATTGCTGAAGCCAGTTATAGTAATAATGGTAAACACTATCTCTTGGACAAAGTCTAACTATCCAATTGTGCTATTCTGATTTTGCTAATGTTTCGATCCAAGTCCTCGTCATGTTTCAGTTCAAGATCACATTGTATATCTTCGAGTTCTTCCAACTTAATCCATGTATCAGTTTAGAGTTATATACTAACTTAAAATGTTCAAATACGTTTCGTGAAAACAGAATATGAAGACGTATTGTTATGGACAACATATAAAGTTCTGCGGTTACTAAAACTGTGCTTTTGGTTTAGCTATGGATAGTACACACTGTCTATAGACCTGACAGATCTCTTAGTGCAGCTTGTGACAAACGTTTGCCTCCTTTGCTACTGTAACCGGGTTAGGGCATTCAAATCAATTAAATTTTGTAGCTTTTCAGTCATTAAGTGCCAACAAACTGTGCCGTTATCTGGTTACAACATAACGGGGGGGGGGCGGTTTAGCTATGGATAGTACACACTGTCTAGACCTGACAGATCTCTTAGTGCAGCTGGTGACAAACGTTTGCATCCTTTGCTACTGTAACCGGATTAGGGCATTCAAATCAATTAAATTTGGTAAGGTTTTTAGTCATTAAGTGCCAACAAACTGTGCCGTTATCTGGTTACAACATAACTAGTCTGTATAGTTAATGTCATATCACCACATATAATGACAATATCATACAGGTCGAAAAAAGGTGCACTGTCTGCAGCTTACTTGTCACTTACTTGCCCTATGTTTTTCTATTTAAGCTTTATTGCGAAATATCGCTGATTGTCTCCATTGTGATGTCATAAACAAAAAGCATACAACATGCATTGCAAATACGAGTAAAATTAATGTGTTTATTTCCCGGGTGCCCTAAAACCCCAGTCTGAAACCAAACATTCATTGCTTGATTTATTTTATAGCGTTATATTTTTTAATAAGATTTAGGCCTAAAGTTGTTGAAATCACGATTGGTTGAGTGTGAAATCAAGCCAGGATCAAGCCAGTTTTGTTTAAATCCCCAGCACGAACCCGACTCGAAAGGACCGGCCCGACCGACACCGTTGAAAACGAAACAAAATTTTAACCCATAAACTTATTGCAGCCCTTGGAACATCTGTTCTTGCACTAAACGATAGAAGGAAGTTCGCCATACAAGTGCCTTCATGTTAGTTTCCATATTGTCAACATCCTCTGGATGAATCCAAACTGGGGGGGGGGAGATATCTCGCTTAACAAGAACCGGTGTGTTGTAACAACATGCCAATTTTGAAGCCATATACAACACACGACACACTAAGCCGTGTTGTCAGGCGGTGTGTTGTGTGGAGGTGTGTTGTTCAACGACACGCCTGCGGTGTTGTTTGAAGCTGCAGTTTCGCGACACACCTGGTGTGTTGTTTGAACACACTACCTCATACTACACGCGTGTCGCGTGTTGTTTAGAGCTGTAAAGCATTGCACACCAAATAGCGTGTTTTTTATTGTAAACAGTAAAGTACCTGTGAAATAGCGCACATATCGAACAAAAAGAACAGGAGAAGGAAGTTCGCCATACAAGTGCATTCATGTTAGTTTCCATATTGTCAACATCCTCTGGATGAATCCAAACTGAGAGTTCCCATTGCGGCATCTGCACGACAAACCGTCAGTATGTTTTGCAAATGACAAAAACCATCTGTTCAAGCCACTCAGACTTTTGTAAGTTTGGTTTGTAACGAAAACAGCATTCTGCTGTAAAAGTTAAAAGACGGTTGTTTTAACCATGTATCATATTTCGTTATTGCACGACAGCTGCTACTTTCCCAAAACAGGAAAGTAAATCATGAACTGATTTACAAAATTCAAGACACGTTTCTGACCGCAAAGTTTGCTTTTCAAATAATAGTTTTTTTCGCAAATTAAGATGACTTAATTTATATATTCATTGGTATAAGTCAAAATGGTAATGGATAAACCTTGGGATTTTGGTAGCTTGCAGAACCGCAATGTGATTCATATAACACTATTCATATTTCTTTGACAAAATTAAAGATATATTCCTCCAAAATTTAAAATGACTTGATGTTCTTTGTTAAAAATCAACACGGTAATGTAAAACAGGGTCTTTAAGTCACTTGCACAAAAACAGTATGCTTTCTACATAACACACATACTCTAAAGTAGAATGTTACTGAGTAGTTATCATTATGTCGAAATATAAGCGTTAGTACAAGCTAGTACGAAAGTACAAGCCGGAACCCGATTTGTATTTGAAAAGCCCGTTTAGGGGGGGGGGGGGAGTTATCATTATGTCGAAATATAAGCGTTTCTATTGAACAAATATACAGTAGTATGACATAAAGCTTTGTGTTTAATGGGAAAGCTGTTGAAATGGTATTTAAACCCGGCAGATTTGATGACCTATTTCTACCTCATAGCTTTGAGATATTGGTGTAAACCTGTGCTAAAACAATGAACCGACGATATTTGCTTGTGACTTTAATGGCCGTTGGACTTCTGTGTGCTCCTGAAGCTGGAGCCTTGGTCGTAAGCCGAGGGCGGGAAAATTTACACAGTCAAGCTGACAACAATCAGTGATATTTCGCTATAAAGCTTAAATATAAAAATATAGGGCTGCTATAAGTGATAAGTAAGCCGTAACCACCTTTCCTACAAAGCTGTTGTTTCATGACATTTGTACAAACTGTTGCGTCGTGTCGGATGTTCACTTGTCTTGTGTCAATCAACTGCAGGAATGACAAGTCAGTGCTGGATTAACTGGAAGACAAAGTAATAAGCTGATTGGGGCATAAAGAGATGAGAACATCACAGAAACATTAACCAAGTATATCAACGACATTTTCAATGGTATTCTCTCAAATCATGAGCTGTCCACTGTATATCAGAGTTGTAAACGGGTCTGAAATTTGAACCCGAAAGTACAAGCCGGAACCCGATTTGTATTTGAAAAGCCCGTTTAGGCCAGAAAGCTTGATTGACAGGTCTATACATTGAAGCCTCATAAAAGATCAAGACAACAAACGCAACACACAATTGGTCTTGGACAAGGCGTTTTAGGCTGTTTGACATTAGGTCAGGTCCAGCAACTGGCTACTTAGCTTGTTAAATTTATTCGAAAAAATACAGACACAGAGTGTAAAGTCAGACCCGAATGAATCCCGTTTTTGAAGAAAAAAACCTATACAGAACCAAGATCTTAAATGTTTAGTGGCACGTAAAGTCCGGCCCTGATATTAAGTGAGAAACTCCACTTGATAAGAGTCGCAAAATAAAAACCTGAACACCACATCACCTTCAATATATTTCACAATGGAAACTGCAAAGCAAATGTTGTTTGACGAACAAACTGACTTATGCACGACACCTAGCGGATATACAAACGCGGGGATGCAAAACATATCGCTGAAGACGGTCACGACAGTCGGGGGGGGGGGTTGTTTGACGAACAAACTGACTTATGCACGACACCTAGCGGATACACAAACGCGGGGATGCAAAACATATCGCTGAAGACGGTCACGACAGTCCTTAAGGAAACGTGACAACTGGAGCCAACATTCTAGCTCTTGCGCATTATTTGGCCGATTAATATTCCAAAATGACATATATTGCCATTGCATTCCCTTCTCGTGTCTTATTTTGTGGTATTTTCCGCTATAAACGTGGTGAAGCATTTATTAACACTGAAACGGGACTTGCCATGCCTGGGACGCGCTCCTACTATTTTCCCTGGTTTGTGCAAATCGAATATACAATCACAACACGGCATGTGACGTAAACGTCAAATTAGTGACGCTGCACTTTGGATAAGCGAAAAATGTTACAAATTTCAGAAAAGATTTATGCTGTTCACAACACGACCAAATAACTTTAGATTAAACTTGCAAATTAACTTTGTTTGGAGTAATAGTGAAGTGTTTTGCAAACAAAGCTGGGGGGGGGGTTTACAAAGTTCAGAAAAGATTTATGCTGTTCACAACACGACCAAATAACTTTAGAGTAAACTTGTAAATTAACTTTGTTTGGAGTAATAGTGAAGTGTTTTGCAAACAAAGCTAACATGCTGCTCGATGAAAGGTCGTTACACTCGATCCTTGCAACTGGGACAGAAACAGAACGGAAACATTTCAAATCGAGTCGATCACTGGTGGAAAACTTAAATAAAAAACATAACAAAAAGTCAGCAAAACTTTGTCACAAGTAAATCTTAACAATTTAGCTTTTGAAATTAGAAAATGTTTTTAACAACTCGGTTACCTGTGGAAAAAAAATTTGCTTGTGTAAGAAAAACACAACGATTATTAGATATTTCAAGCTTTATCACTCGAACATGTGCAGGTAAATGCATCTTCTTTTGCTATCTGTCTACGTGACAATCACGAAAGTAATCAGTAATGTTGAAATCGCCCCCTTTCGAAGTAAAATCGCCCCCCAACTTCCAAATATCGCCCCCGTTGAAGAACCCTGATCTAAACAAACATAAATATATCGTTAAATCAATGCAAGCCTCAATTTGTTTTGTTTATGTCTTGTGTTAATGGTTTGCGGAACAACAATAATAAATTAGTTTTGCACTGGTGTTAACATACGCAGGTGGTTTCTGTGGCGAAGTTGAGGTTTCGACACTAATCAAAGTTCCAATATACGTTTGTTACTTGCCAAGTCAGTTTGGTTGCAACGGACGCCGACACGTGATGGCAAGAGGGGCGATTGCTCTTTCTGCCTCACTATTGCAAAATTTTCTGTCGGCGCCCATGATAGTTTTGACGCTTTGTTTCCCGATTGCGAATATAGCGGAAAAGGTGATCTTGCTTTAAGTTATGACATCCAGTTTGCTGTTTGGTAAAAATGTTTGAAACATTTAAACGATGAACAATAAACGATTAATGATAATGTGTTAAACGATAGAATGTCATTTATTAATTTTAAGTAGCAACTAGCGATGGGCCGAGCCGAGCCAGAACCCGAGTACTCGGGACCGAGCATCGGTGTTTTTGACTTTTGCGGGGTTTATGGAGAAATTGATGATGCGATTATATTCGAGCTTCTGACAATTATCGAGAGTTGTAGTTTACTTGTGGAAATTTGTTGGTTTGAAAATGTACAGATGGTTGTGTTTGTTAGGTGCTTCAACCTAATAACAACACTAATTGATAACCAAAAAAGTGTATTAATACGCAGTAAGTTTTGTCTGTACCCACAAATTTCTATGAATTTCATTTTCTTTTTTGCACTAAGAACCCATTACTATGACAAACAACATTTTTGTAAGTTTAATAAACCTGCAACTGTTTTACTTCAACTAAACTCTGCATTTCAACTACCGCTTCGTTTTTTTTCTAAATTTGCCGGGAAAATGATGTTCTGTAAAAAAACTTATGACCACTTTATATTTTCAGTGAAATCTTGTTTTCACATTTTGTATTTATATTTTTTTGGTTTTTTTTTCGCAACGTTGTAATTTTCTAATCGATTTTTCAAAATGGCTTAAATGATATAATCAGGTTTTTTTGAAGGGAAACAATAATAAAAAGTAATATAGACTACACTGGTAAAGTTTCTGACAACATAGGCTACCCATATCTAAAATACTGTACAGAGTGAAACCAACTACAATACGGACTGGGAAATGTTCACAGCCAGTTTTTGTGGCTAAAGACGAGACTACGGAAAAGCGCGAAAAAACATTTAACAAAAAGACGGAACGAAGTAAAAGTTCACGCGCGATTTTTTGCGTAAGACGGTGCTGCATAAATTGCCAACAGCAATTTTTCAGTTGAAGAAGAACAATTGCTTATTTTGAAATCATCGATTGACTTCTAGAAAAAATGTGTAACTTATTTTTGGCAACAGACACAGTTCATAACTGCATTGTAAGACGGAAAGCAATCGACTACGAAACTTAGATGATAACGTCATAAACAGTTAAAACTGCTGTTTGCTTTGAATCGTTCAGATAAATTATTGATTAGGTAAGAAATTAAAAAGGAATTTTAGGCTGAGGTAGACTGGAGATTATGTGATAAATCCTATTTCTTTGCTTCTGTAATCTTTACTTCCGTTAGTGAAAAAACGAACTTGTGATGCGGCCGACAATAGCCCAGAGATTTTGCACCCCCAAGTTAAGCTACAAGCTTTTCATGGCTATGGGTTTACATCTGCTGATGTGTGTCGTTTTTACGCTGTGTGCAATTAAACTACGTGAATGTAATTATTTATTGTGAGAGTCTAATAATACACCTCTATACTTGAAACCGAAGTGACTGGATTGACAGTGTGTTATGCCAACGAATCACCATAGGTGTTAACTGTTTGCAATCGACAGTAAAGGATTGTTATTTTGACGTACAAAATTAAAATGTTAAAACCATGCAGTATAATGTAAAAAGTTTAAATTTCTTCAAAAAGAGTGAAGACAAATCGTTTTTGGCCAATTGTGTTTGTTCGCTACAAATGTGGCAAAAAGGATACAAACGAAAAAAATAGACAAATATTTACTTTTTAACAAACTGGCAGCGGACGGTTACGGCTTACAAATAGTTTTTGTGGCGTAAATTTTTGATCGATGTTGTACTGCAGTGTTTCCCAACCTATGGGTCGCGACCCAAAGTTGGGTCGCCTGACAATTCTGTTGGATCGCCTGTTTTTGTGGCAATAAAAGCATCTACTCCTTGACTTCGTTTCGTAGAGTTATTTTTTTATTTCCCAAGGTTATAAATTGTTAATTTCATGACAATTTGGCGTGGTAGTGGTTAATTCTAATTGTGACGCCATAATGTTTGTGTGAGATCACTGTTGCGTTGTCTGGCTGATAATGCTTTGAGCCAGACTTGGACAACTAGATAATTCTAGTTGCCTAATTCGGCAAATTAAGGGGGGGGGGGTCAAATTGGCGCAGAAAATTTCGAAAAGCTTTCCTGATTTACAAACAAAAATCAACCCAAAATAGGAAGAATGTATGTTGATGGGTCGCAAGAATCCACAAAACCAAATTTTGGGAAGTAATTGGGTTGCGACAAAAAATGTTGGGAACCACTGTTATAATGTATGCCACAAATTAACCTGTATAATGCATTGAAACCTAGACATCTTATGACGTAACAATGCATCTGATAGGTTCTATCATCACGCCATGTCACGGCTTTCGTTTGAACTAGAGTAACATTTGGTTTTGGGCACCCGATTCGTCAACAAGTGCTCGATTAGAAGCGCTTGTGTTATGAAAAAATCCCCGTTTCTTATGGGGCGGTGTTATAATTTTAGAACATATGTTAGTGAAGCAATAAATTTTTTTTTTTTTGAAAAATATTCTATTTTCTGTGGAAATAATCGCAGGTAAAATGAGTTTTACATGAAATTGGCAGTTAAATGTGAACTGTTATGACA
>QLIY01001400.1:12354-30801 GCA_003260075.1 Phallusia mammillata | reverse complement strand
TTGGCGGATTGGGCTGAAATTTTGCAGTACTATTGATTGAGTCATTGTGGTTTTTATATATTTTTTAGTTTGTGTGTCGAACCCAATTAGTTGCCCTACTAGCCCCCTAAAATGGGTCAGTTTTTTAAAACGTTAAATAGGACATACTTCAAACAATATCTGGGGTGAATCTAATTTTATAGTTTGTATTCTACATAGCATTATTATTTAAGCCCAGTGCCGATCACTGTGTTTTGCCTTACAACACCCGACTTTCTTATGGTTCTCTCTTGAATTGCATTATTTTCAACTTTGCATGTGTGGGGACCCATGAGGGGGGGGGGAGTTATCACATTTGTGAACTGGATTCCCATAATATTCTATATACATCAGATTAAAGTCTAATTTTGACTGAGAATTAACTGCAAAACTCGCTTATCCTGTTAAAGTCGTAATTTATGCTGTTACGCTGTTGTCACATCTCCATTCATGGGGGGGGGGAGCAAAAATGCCCAATTATATACTAATGAACTAACTTCCCCTCATGGACATATCACACTCGATTTTTNTGTGAACTGGATTCCCATAATATTCTATATACATCAGATTAAAGTCTAATTTTGACTGAGAATTAACTGCAAAACTCGCTTATCCTGTTAAAGTCGTAATTTATGCTGTTACGCTGTTGTCACATCTCCATTCATGACTAAAAAGGAATATACAAAAGCTTGATATGTACGTACTTTATCCCAATAACTTATCCACAAAAATCTATTCAGGGCAATCATAAGCTAAATATATAGCTACAAACAATTTTTTGATCAACTATACAAAAAAAGACTGTAGACCTACAAGTTTACACAGATGCTTTAAATTACTTAGATTTGGGGGGGGGGCTTTTTAATTGCATTGTAAACCTTGCAAAGTTTGCCACAATGTAAATCAGATCTTAATTTCAAATGAAAAGTATCTCCGAATTGTTTTGGCATTTATTTCAAATGAACAACACACATCTATATTGGCTTTAAAAGCCTTTATTAATACAAGAGTATGCCCTAAAATGTTATACCGGCTTAGGGTTATTAGAAATAATTTACCCTTTCCAGCAACCAAAAAGCAAGTCCAAGAAAATTTACCACATTTGATTTTAAAAATTAAAAATAGTATTTGACTGGTAGATATAGTAATGTAGATGTGCATCCCACTTTGTTTGTCCTAATAACCCCAGTATTAACCCCACTAGCCCCCTAAAATTGGTGAGTTTGTAAACAGTGTCAGAATCGGTTGAAATTTGGATAGGTTGTAGAGCAGGGGTTCTCAACCCGTTTCAGGCCATGGACCACCAGTTCAAGTTAATTAATATCGTGGAACAGTCAAATGTCAAGTATAAGATGAAGAAAGCATTCACAACAAGCATATTGGCTAAAAATATTTTCCTTCAATACATAATTTCGAGAAGTGATATTAAACAACTGACAGCTAACAATAAATAGTCAATAACTTAGATAAGCTTTTTTGTACTGAATATTCAATAAATAACATACAACTAGTTCCAGTTGATCACTAATTATAACGTCCTGTGGACCACCCAAAAAGTCATCATGGACCACCAGTTGAGAACCACGTTGTAGAGTATGTCATTTATAGGTGTTGATTCACACAAGCCCCAAAAGTGTAAAACATACTTGTATGTTACTGGGCACCATAAACAAAGTATTTCTGTGGCACAATAGTGTTATAAGTGCAACCAGATGTATGTTACTCATTTCTGGATTGCTTGGTGGATGTTTTTGCGCCATGGCAGGGAGTTGTTAACAGCCCTATGATGCCAGAAGCATTAACAGTTGTTGCTCAAAAGACCTGTAGTGGTCAATTATTTAAACATTGGCAGATTGGGCTGAAATTTTGCAGTACTATTGATTGGGTCATTGAGGTTTTATATTTTTTTAGTTTGTGTGTCGAACCCTACTAGCCCCCTAAAATGGGTCAGTTTTTTAAACAATGTTGGAACTAGCTGAAATTTGGACAATTTGGACCATTCATAGGAGCTGATTGTCGTGTTTAACCTTGTAGCCCCATTTTCACCCCACTAGCCCCCTAAAATAAGTGAATTTTTGAAAAAAGTCTTAATTATATGAAATTGGCGAAGTTCATTGAACATACTATTTTAAGTCTGTTACCCCATTATGCCACTACTAGGGCTGTTATCAAATAAAGGTTTTTAAATTTTCAAATAATCAAATATTTTTTTCCTTTTAAATCAAATAATCAAATAATTGAAATAATTTTAAACATCTGAGATGAAAGGGCGAGAGGCGTTATTAATCAGGATATTCAAAAGTTTTTCAACTAATAATGTAATGTGATTGTACTCTTGGTCAATAAATCTAAGCTACATCTTGCTTTTCGTTTTAAAAAATAAACTACCTAATTTTTTGCATTGACAACCACTATGTTAAAGACATGCTTTTTTTAGTTATTCTCCTTAATTGAGCAGAACCATATATATATGTATCGGCGTATATATTTTTTCACCTAATCTACATAGTATTATTATGCCGATCACTGTGTTTTACCTTACAACACCCGACTTTCTCATGGTTATTTCTTGAAATGCATTATTTTCAACTTTGCATGTGTGGGGACCGCTGAGTTTCTGCCTGCAGAAACAACTAAGGTTATAAAAGACGATAGCTAATATGGGACCCAATACAAAATAAGCATATGAAATATATTAATGTTTTAAAATAGGTTATAGTGTAAATGCAACGACAAAATGTGCTAAGCCACCCTTCTAGTTTGTATGCTGATTTTCCTTTGTGACAGGTATCTCTCCGGGAAATGATGCTTCGATCCATATTAGAGTGAGGAGAAGTCGCCTGGTTGAAGATGGATTTGACCAACTCAGTAACATTTCCTCTGATGCGCTTAAGGTCCGATTTTAATTCCCATTCTCCGCCAAGTCGTAATAAAAATTTTGGGGTCCTCTTTCCTGAAATGGACACATTGTTTTCATCCGTAGATTTTTTTGCGTGTACACGGGGACCCATTTATTTCTACTTGCAGAAGCACATATGTAGTTAAATGCCGTGAAGGTATAGTGACTCAGTGAAATTAGTCAACATACGTGCTTCCATTGCAAGTATGACAAAAATTTTATTGGAATAACTATTTAATAGGATGTAGTATATATAAATGGTCACCTTTCTAGTTTTTGTTGATGGGTTTTACTTGTTACAGTTTTCTGTAGCAAAAGTAAACTGCCAAGTTGAGCATTTGTACCCAATATTGTAGTATTTAAACGGACTTTACGCTGCAACTTTAAAAGGGAATCATTAGAGTGAAGTTTTTCAATGATTTGGGGTTGGACGAGGCAGGAATCGATCAGGATGGCGTGTTTAAAGAATTTCTGGAGGAAATTATCAAGAAAGTTTTCAACCCCGACATGAATCTGTTTAAGGTAGAGTTGTGCAAGCGTTGGGATTCAGTGAGCGGTTTTTGCGTTGGGTTCCTAGATCTTACAGTGACGTTTTTAAAGTATCTTTGGTACTTACAACTTGACTACAACTTACAAGAAAGGGATAAACTTCATGATCCTATGCACAGGTGACAGGTGGTGGTGAAAGTAAGCTATATCCTTCACCTCTGTCTCACATGCAGTATAATCATCTTGATCTCTTCTCGTTTGTTGGACGAATGCTCGGTAAAGCTGTATACGAGGGCATTGTGCTTGATATCCCTTTTGCAAACTTCTTTCTGCGCAATTTACTAGGCCAACATCAGGCTAAGTTATACAGGTAATTGTCGGTCCTCTACCTTTGTGTTTTTTTAGTACTTTTTTGTCATAAAATAAGAACATCACCTGGAGTATTTTCAGGGAAGGGGAACATACTGTTTTTGTCCGTATTTTTTTTTCTGTCTAACGCTGGTTTGTGACGCTCGTTTGGTCAAGAAAGAGTGCTTTAAAGTTATTGAAATTTGGACAAGTGTTATTTATTAATCCGAATTTGATCCTCCTGAAGTTTGACCCCGAATGACCCAGCGCTTCACCCATATGCCCCCAAAACGTAATGTTTTAAACACTGACTTGGTCAAGAAAGAGAACTATAAATTTATTCAAATTTACATAGATGTTAGCTATTGATCCAAAGTTGATCCTCCCGAAGTTTGACCCCAAATGACCCAGTGGTTTACCCACAGGCCCCAAAAACGTATGGTGCAATGTAATATATTCCACTTAATATTCTAACTTTTTATTGGATTCACCCATTTTGCAACCCTTTAACCCCGAAATAATCGGTTTGAGTTTTTCCAGTTTCTTAGGTCAAAAATGCAAGCCCGATATGTATTAAAATGTAAAATTTTAAGAAAAAAAAAGTTTGCACCGGGTGTTCAAAATTTTGACTCAATTGCCAAATGGTTACCGTTACAGCCCATAATATGTGTACACTGGAAAGCCCAAGGGAGTAATTCGCTGGTTTACAACTGCGGCGATTTAATGCATAGCGGAGATTTTCCGTAAATCCGCACAACCACGAGTGTGGGGACCCATTCGTTTTTGTTTACAAAAACAATCATATGTGTAGATCAAAAAGCTGTGTATATTGTATAGTAAATTGGTAAATATCGTATAGAAGATACAAAATTGAAGTATATCAGAAAGCCACCTTTCTAGTTTTAGTTTAGTTGTGCTGCAGCTTTATTTGGTGTCGTTATAACTGATTTTTTTTCGTTTTTTTATTAGTCCTCTCGACGAACTGCCTTCTTTGGACGTTGAGTTTTACAACAATCTTACTTGGATCAAACGTTACGATGGTGATATTGCGGACCTGGGGTTGACTTTCACCTTTGAGGAAGATGTGATGGGTAAGGTCGAATCACACGATTTGGTACCGGGAGGTTCGGCGATTTCGGTCACCAACGAGAATAGGTGAAATACGTTAACCGCACGTGAATTGTGTCAAAATATAATATTTACAGGCAGTTAGTGTTCTTGTATGTAACATTTTATAAGCAGTCTTAAACATGATAAACCTGTTACGGCGTGCATGTTGACAAAAGAATGACAAATATTGTTCAAAAATGACAAACTGTATATTGTCTGCCCCAAGTTCTGTAGGTTTGTTGGATTATGAGCATACGAAAAGGTGTTACATCCCTCGTTACTCCTTCCGAATGCATTGTTGGCCATAAGCCTTCCTGGCCTAACGACTCGCGACATGTATATGTTGTCTTTTATTTACTCCGTACGTATGTCAAAAATTGCTTCTGTGTTTAGAATCATGTACATTCACACATTGGCTCATTACCGAATGCACACTCAAATACAGCAGCAGACCCGCGCATTTGTACGGGGTTTTCGCTCTGTTATTTCACCCCAATGGACTTCGATGTTCTCTGCCCCCGAACTGCAGAGACTTATATCCGGAGACAATGTTGACATGGACCTTGCTGACTTAAAGTTGGTATCCCTGGATAAATACTTCATAAGTAAAAACTGCACAAGGAAATGCAAACTATTATTCGTATGCATTATTTGCACTGATAGTAGATATGCAAACTTTTGAACTAAACTCCCAGTTTACACCAATGTTAACCCTCAATGACACATATCAGGTTAAACTCGATAAAGCGTATCTGTCGGTATCTTTCCTTGTAAATATGAAGTCAAAGAATTTTATGTTGGACAGGGGTCGGCAACTGTTTTGGGCGTGTGTGTCAAAATAGTAATAGCTTCGTGTGTCAACATTTTGTTTAAAATTATGTGTTTTTGCCAGCTGATTTGATTGGTAGTCAAAAGCAGATAAATTCGTACGTATACGCTGGGTTTTTAGGCCTATTTAATTAAAGCAACGACCTTTAAACATAGGTTAGAAAAGTATTTTACCACACTTAACCTTTGTGCAGAAAAAATGTGGTCTACTACGGGGGATTTCATTCCCGCCACCGGGTCGTGCTCTGGCTGTGGGACATTCTCGAGCGTGATTACACTCCCTCGCAACGCTCTGCCTTTCTTAAGTTTGTCACTTCGTGTTCGAGGCCTCCACTTCTGGGCTTTCAACAACTGCAACCTCAGTTTACGATCAGGCGGGTCAAAAAGATAATCAATTTAATTGCACGATGAATTCTTGTCTAGGTTTAAAGAATTTTAAGCAGCTATATGCAATAAAAATAAAGCCTTTGGTGGAATTCACCAAATTTGCGTTTTTTTATTCCCTAATATTATTGTTTTTGTGTTTACAGGTCCTTTGAAACAGAAATACAGCTCCTAATGTGTTGAAGTTTCTAACAATTGTAATTTTAGCCCAATCGGCACAGTGACCACTCTTTGTGATGTAAAACTCTAAACTTTTGTGCTGTAGAATCTGCACAACATGCCGCGCCATAAGAGTGATTAATAAGTTTACGATTTGGAGATCCCTGTTTTATGCATCACGCGCGTGCAAATTGGCAACATCTGCCATTTAAAATTAAAAATTTCGTTAGTTAAGTGCAGAGAAGATTACATGCATGATTTTTTTACCCAAACACGAAATTAATTTAAACGATGAACTGCATTTCACCAAAACCGCGTTAAAATGGTCATTAAATGGTTAGCCCTTATTAATTTGTAACTTGGTGCAAAGATCGAGCAGAACAGTCTACACGGTGATCAGTGTTAGCTGTTTAAGACGTCATCATACACATTGTGACGCTAGTGGCGCCTGCTTTTTCTCATTGTTTGCCCACAATATGCGTACAAAAAGTCGAATATGCCTATTAGGCTGACAATACTCGTTCCAGTCCCACAAAATATTTTTTAGGATTGTTTCGGAATTCAATTAATTGGCAAAAAGTTTTATTTACGCCGCGGCCGCCAGTACATGTATTTCAATATACATGTTTACGGCCGCAGGTAGTGCATCCCTGAACCAATCATTCTTAAATATTTTCGTGTATCGTTGTTGTTGCAAAATGCTAATGTTTGCCGTTTCAACAGATGTGTTGAGGTGCCAGACGACGAAGATCCTGGCGATACAGTTGCTAATGTGCTACGCGGATTTCTTCGTTTGTCAGCTACCAAAGGCAGCAATTCAAAGTCACAGAAATATCCCCACCGATTGCCCACCGCTTCGACGTGTTTCAATCTTCTTAAATTACCGAATTATCCCAGCAAGGACGTCCTCAAAGAGAAACTAAAACAAGCGATCGCAAACAACACTGGTTTTGAATTGTCATGACCTTTAGACCTGTTTTTTTTTATTCAAATACTGCAACTTTATCAAGTTTTTGGTATTTCAATTAAAGTCACCCGTTGTCTTGTTCAACATTATATACGTGGTAAAATACATTGCGATAGAACTTTTTGTCGTTTCTAGCAGTTTGCCGTTTACATGCAAATGAATCTTAAGAAAATAGGTGGCCGAGTTTTCTAAACTTTTGTTTTTAATTTGTGTTGAAACAATAACGTGTTGCATAAAGTTTTATTTTTAATCAAAAAACACATTCCTAAAGTATTAAGTGGGTCGTTTATTGCACACAAAATTATATGTTGCGACTTTTCGTGCTGAACTTAGTTTTTCGATGTAACATTGCTGGAAAGAGAAGGTAAATCTTTTGTGTAGAAATCGACTTCTCGGAGAGCGAGGTTTTTGCCACTTTTCAGGGGCATCTGGAGTATCAGATGAGGACGGTCACCTTGGATTGTATACGGTTGCCATTGCATGGCCACTTTTTCTGGCTTATTGGGGTCTCTACAAAGAAATAACCTGGGCTGTTTAAGTCGCGTAAAATGAATAGTCGTTGCATATGTAGAGCACATTTTTTACAATAGGAAAAGTAAATCAGCTGGGCTAAAACCTAAAGAATTTGATTCGTTTTACGTGCAGACAAACTTATTCTCGGTGCGTTTTTGTTTGTTTTTTTTGCTCCCGACGACCGCGGTCAATTCAATTGTTTTCAATAATTCGCAAACAAGCAGTTTTAAGTGACTTACCCAGAACGTGCGAAGTTAACCAGGTATCGCATCACGTGACGACTCAGTTCAGATTCGTCGTCGGTAAACTTTGCACCACCCGACAAGTCACCCTCGGTGAAAGGATTCCCCCAAATGAAGTATAGATCATCGGCGTGGTCACACTTGCAAAAAGTTGCTTTGTTCTTGATACCAGGACCATTTGACAGAGAATGATTAAAGTCTGGTGTTTGCGTCATTTGAAACAGATAGGTCGGGTTTCCTAGTGCTTAAAAATTAATAAATATTGATTCCAGTAAATTGCATTGTAGATTTTTTAAATTTGGTGCTGAAGCCACTGAGAAAAGCATTAACAAATCGACAAAAACAAATTTATTTTATGAGATTTTTGATCGACTGAAATGACTATGTCTGATGCCAAATCAAACCACACCCGAGATACTCTCGAAAAGCATAATCCACTACTTTTGACGGTGCAATTAACCCATATTTGATCACATTGTTTTACGTTAGAATATCTATGGATTAAAAGCTACACACCACATTCTCATATAGCACAAGATGAATTGCATAAAAAAAGATTTAACTAGAATAGTGGTTTTCCTATATATTGCCAGTTTATATATACTGGGGGGGGGGCTTCCCAAACTAGGGGTCGCAAAGAGCTGTACCAATTTTGAAGGAAGTACTCCATACACTGGCGTAAAGTACGGGGATGCCGCACCACCCCGGCCTTGACCTTTGTATAACGTCAAATGTCATTTTTGTTCAAGTTACGTCAGTTTTAAAACGTTTTCAGCTAACAGCAAACGCGGTTGTAGTGACGCCATTGATCGAACAAACGTCGGTTGAAACGCAACACTTGCAATTGGTTTGAAATAGACAGGCATTTTAATGCAACAAAAAGATGACATATAGAGTTGTAGACTAACGTTTAAGTATTGTGTGGCGCAATAACGTTCTCTAATAAAAATAGGTAAGAAATTTACGATTCCTAAGCAGTGTTTAATGTCCGTTTGCAAAGCACTGCAACGGCCTAAACTTGGTGCAAGGTTATAAGTAGTGCCTATTTGCAAAACAATGTGACAGAAACTAAAGGCTAAAGCACGTACAAGGTATCGGTGTTTGGATGTGTAAAGTAGTAGACTCTGAGTACCGTTTGGTTGCTTTTCGTTTTCGCTCGAATTAGTCGTTTCAATAAAAACAACAAGCGTATTTTTTGCATTGTTTATCATGTTATCCGTGCAGGGTCGCGGAAAATTTAAAGAGATTAAGAGGGGTCGCGATCAAAAAAGTTTGGGAAGCCCTGTACTACATCATATTTAACGATGTATCACATATACCATTTACTATATTTATAATGGATATATATTTGGCACCTACATTTCATTGGGTAACAAAATTGTTTCTGCAAGCGTAATCTAATGGGTCCCCACACATATGCATATGCGATTTGGTAACAGTAAAAATTAGTCACAATCATTGTTAGATATTTACAAATTTACTATACACATAATTCAGTGGTTCCCAACCTTTTTGTAGTCACGGACCCCTTTTATAAATTTTATAGGTCCACGGACCCCCAAGTAGGCTAATTTAGTTTTGTTTTTCGTTTCCTGCATTATACGTTATTACTTTCGCTTTTTGGGGCAGAATTTTAATCAACCTTTACAGTCCCTCAATCTCAATAAAGTTCTGTACTGTAGCCTTTAGCGCAACAAAGAGATAATTTTTTTGATGTACAAATCTTGAAACACATTCACTATAATTTCGATTGTTAATGTGTGTTGTGGTATCACGATGGACGAACAATCGCAAAAAAGTATGTTTTCCTTATCGAAAGGTTTGATAAACAGTTAGTACATGTACACAGGATTGTAAAAACGGTTTGGTAACTTAAAAATATTGAACGGTTGGTTAAAAGTGCTATAAATATTTGCCTCCACGGACCCCCTAAAACCATCTCACGGACCCCTTGGGGGTCCGCGAACCCCAGGTTGGGAACCACTGGCCATAATTTGATCTACTCATATGATTGTTTTTTGCAAGCTAAAACGAATGGGTCCCCACACATGGGCGTCCGCAGGGGGGGGGGGCACTTGCACTGCAGGAAACATGTTGGTGTGCTTCACCAGCTCTATCATGCCTAAGGAGCTGCTCAGTGGCATGTGCCTCTGTACGTCATACCACGCTAGACTTTCTTCGACAAGATTGTCAATGCCATACATTTCCTTTACAGATAGAACGATGTGTTTAAACTCCCCTCTTTCTGTTTGCTGCATTTCTTTGGGGTGCAATTTGAAAATGTTGAAATACGGTTTGTTGCTATCACCAAAGCGAATTTCGAGAGATTGGATCAAGGAATCCATGTAAGGGATATAGGTGGTACGACGATAATATTCTTCAATGGTGCCTCCCACATTCGACCGGTGGATCTGGCGTGCGAATCGCCTGGGTACAGTCAAGTCGACACCAAGTTTATCTGCCAGAGTTTTTACCTCGGGCATGATATCCTCTGAAAACACACGCTCAGCACCCTCTCTGTGAGTCCGGAAAGCTTTTTTACGTCATTGGTGGAAGTGTTAAAAAGCCACAATGTGATATCTTCACTGTGCCTGTTGTGACATCTGATTTGGTTTGTAAATGTATTAAATCCCGTATCCGGTAAAAATATTTCGCCAACATTCCAGATATTTTAATGATAGTTGATATTGTTTTTGTGTGTGTAATATTTTGCTACTTTGGGTTTGGCAAGAATGAGTACTGTGCTACGTACCACTGTCAGTTGATTTTGTCCTTAAATACCATTTCTCGAACGGCGATATGACGATGCCCCCCCCCCCCTGTGTTTTTTGTGCGGACGCCCATGTCCCAACACGCGCGTTTGTGCGGATTTATGGTAAACAAACATCCTGGTTATTTTTAGATTCTTAAGGAAAAACGTAACCAACTTTAGACTTAACCCAACTTTAAAAGTTTTGTCCGTATTCTTTTTGCATCATTATTGTCATATAATTACAAAAAAACAGGAAATAAGAACAGGAAACTACTTTCAATTTAATCTCATGCTTTGACCTTCATATTGTCGTTCAAGGTCAGTTTTTAAACACAATTTTCCAAAACTGAAAATGATAACTTAATAAAACGACATAGCATAGCTGCGCAAAAACAGCTGATTTCTAATCACCAACACGACTGTCTCGTAAAACGTCCGTCTGGACGTCAAGCTGAGCACTCCCGCTGCATTCACCCGCCTTAATCGTAAACAAGTGAATTCTGAGCACTCCCGCTGCATTCGCCCGCCTTAATCGTAAACAAGTGAATTACTACCTTGAGAGTTGAGACTTCTATCTGACTGACAGTGTACACATATTATGGGCTGTAAAAGAAACTATTTGGCCGATTAAGGCAATTTTGTAAATACTAAACGAATAACCTACTGCAAACAATTGTTTAACATTTCAGCACATTAGAGCTTGTATTTCTGGCCTACAACTTATTATTTTGGGGTTTAAGGAGTAAAAATGGGTGAATCCAATAAAAAGTTACAATTTTTTTTAGAATAGCTTACATTGCACCAACCAACAAAGCATGAAACCCTCAGATTATGTACTTGGGTCAGTACAACCGTTTTTTATTTTTTTCGTTTTGGGGGCCTGTGCGTGAACCGCTGGGTCGTTTGGGGTCAAACTTCAGGAGGATCAAATTCGGAACAACAACTAACATCTGTGCAAATTTGAATAAATTTAAAGCACTCTTTCTTGACCAAACGCATTTCAGCGTTAGACAGAAACGAATATTTTGAGGTTTAAGGGGTGAAAATGCGTAAATCTTTTTTTAAGGTACAAAATTCTTTGAAATACCTTATGTTGCACCAAACAACAAAGCATATAACTCCTAAATGAAGTACTTTAGCAAGTATAGTCGTTTTAAAAGTTCCACGTTTTGGGGGGCTGTGGGTGAACCGAGGGATCAAACGGGGTCAAAATTCACATGGACCATCTTTAGACCAATATCTATAATGTGTGTAAATTTGAAAAAGTTTGAACCATTCTTTCTTGACCAAAACGTGGGAACAAATCCGCGTTAGACGGGGGAAAAAAGAAAAAAACATATGGACAAAAACAATATGTGTCCCTTTCAGGGAAGGGGACCCATAATTGTTACAAAAAATATGTAGGCCTATCGTCGTGCATTTTTGGTCGATCTATGGCTTTCGTCAACATCATATGGTTGTGAGAATAAAGAATATTGTGACTCAAAACAAGTCAGTTTGAAACACCGAGTATGGGGCAAAAAATGCTAATTTTTAAAAATGAATGGGCCACGCAAATACATAAGGCTGCAATGCCTTAATAAAAAACCCACCGACATGTGCAGACGCTGCCATGATGGTCGGTACAACGAACAGTGTATCTCCAACCATTTGTGCATGTAGCCAACTGTATCTCTCTGGGTCGGCTTCTTTACTTTTCATCGAGTAAAATACTTTTGAAGCTTCTAGGCCTGCCTTGACGCTTTTACCCTATGATTAAGTAACAGTTGAATGACCCCATACAATACCTTAATAAATTGAAACACGAGTAATTAAAATTTACAAAAAAATACAACTGGCCTACTGGATGCATCATAGCGAACATCTTGTTGAACGTGGTCGTAAAATCTTCTTCGCTGATACCCTCCATAAAGTTGGTGTATTGCCTAAAAGAAAGCAATGTGCCACCCTCGCTGTTGGTACAACCGATCAGCAGTGGCACTGGATGCACGTGACCTCCTTGTATCAAAAGCCGCGGGGATTCTTTGATAACGTGGCCGTCGATGTTGGGAAGAAATAAAATAAAATCCTGCAAAGTATCGAAACCGTTAATTGCATCGAATCTTAGCAGTGGAATGTCCGGCTTGTAAAATCTCAACCTCAAGTTAAGTTGCTGTAAGTTTTCTACGCTTTCCTTGTGGCGGTTATCATTATATTGAATTACGATTATATTTGCCTTCTGTATGGTAATTTACCGCATCAGATAAGTTGAAACAGTGGTGGACAAGACAAGAAACTAATTATCTATCGAATCCAGACCGAGCCCCGAAATTGTTCCGCGAGTTCCCAGTCTTTTCTGGTCAATAACCCGACTTATGTTAAGTCAAGTCTTAAAAAAACTGTGTTTCTATATAATTGATTTTAGTTTAGCCATGCAATAATCATCAATGACAAAATAACTACTAATTATTCTTACGTTAAAATGTTTCTGTCCTTCCAAGATTTTATCAGCTGGCATAGACTGCAATGTTTCTAAAATTTCTTTTTCGTTTTCACTCTTCCATTCAATCCCAAGAGTTTTCAGAAAAAGATCGCGAGCTGGTGTCAGGTCGTCCGTAAATATAACTGAAGGTAAGAGTACGGAACACTTTTTAAATAAACTATTACCGTCATTTTGGTCATAAAATATTCCTTATACTAATGTGTAATGTTGTTTGATGAACAGCATGGCCTATAATACTTTACATGGACACAATACAGCCCCACTAAGCAGGATGGCTTTGTGGAATAGGCCGGCCGATAATTGGGTAAGCATCAATAAATGAACTATTCCTGAGCCGGAACTTTCTCCAAAGATGGTCACATTTTCTGGGTCACCACCGAAAGATGATATATTCTCCTTCACCCATCTATAAATAAAAGGTGCTATTTGTATTTGTTTGGGCGTAGGTAAGTTGTTCTGCTTTGGTTTCGCAACTAAATCGGAAAGAAGATCGAGAAGGTGGTTAAAATAAGTGGCAAAACATCTTGTTCGGTCAGTTGTCAATCAAAGGTTGGATGTGGTTTAGAACTATATAGTGGTCAAGTACAATAAGTACCACATACATATCGACCGAAAGGCTATTGCAATTTAATCCCATCCATTTTACATAATTATACTTTTTCGTGACTCGTACTTCAGGGACAAAATTGCGTCAAGAATCGCCAAGTTTCCCGGGCACACAGATCCTTTGCCGAGAGACAGAAATCCAAAAGCGTTAACTCTGTGATTGGGAACAACCACAACAGCATTGTTCATTCCCGACAATGCTGTTCCATCAATACGTCCTCCATAATGTCTTTGGTAGTGTCCTCCGGTAAACCAAACCAATACCTGTCAAGCCAGAATACTAATGTCAAGTTTTTTTGTTTTTGTTTTTTAAAAAAGCACAGAATACTAATATTATTGTTTGCGGAACTTAATGTTTAAGCTTTAAACAATTGTAAGTACTAAACACAACGAAGTCTGTACAAAAACATCTTAAGAAATGTACAGAAAGATCGAGGGTTAGGGACGCAGTCGAAATACAAACATCATTGTCGATATTGTACCAATTTTGGAAACATTTAAAAGCTGTTTTTATACGGCCTACTTATGCCACTGCGGGTGCTAAATCATTTTTGGTGGCCATCCTCGGTATTCATTTTCTCAAGAAAAGGCTTAAAGTTGGTTAATGTGACTTATTTATTAAGATTAATTTATGAAATATTCTATGACCTACATTATAGAAACGTTCCCTGGAAACTAATTGGATGATGAGCGCATAATCGTTTTTGTTTTAGTTGTAACGAAAAAATCCAAGACAAAACATTTTGTTTGCGAAAAGTTACTACATAGCGTTTCTATATTTCTATATAGTTACTGCGTCTTAATTTTGCATCACCATAGATTTAAAAAGTAATTTCAAAATGTATTTCAATTACAAGAAAAGCCGAACATTGGCTATGCTGTGACTGAAAAAATATGACTCTTGCTTAGAGGCACGTTTACAAATCACCTTTACGTTTATGTCTGAATAATAAAAAATAAAAACGCAGGTTGTATGAATCGGAAAAAATGAATCTGTTATACCGGAAGTTTTTTTTCTTTTTTGTAGTCAGTTGTAAAAACATTAAGTTTTAAACAATCCTCGCTTGGTTTTGAAGTATCAAACCCCAAGGGATTTTTGTAGGGAATAAAGTCATCGTACACACCAGCAACCAAAACATTTTGCGGACAAAGTTCATACGTTTCGACCGCGTGAAAAATTCCCTTCCAAGAACCGGACCTAAAAACAAACAAATATATCAAATCATATTAGGCGTCAAAAATTACTGAAAATTGGGATTAGCCTACTAGCTGTTTGCGAATTACAAGTTAGTAAGGTGGTTAGAAATACGATAAAAACTCACTTTTCCGGTGGCATAAACCTCAGCTTACCAACCGGAGCTTTACCGTAGCGGATGCCCAGAAAATTAAGGACCGGTTTAGCTGTAGGATCGATTGCCTTGGATATTTTGCCTTGAATTGCCCCCTGCGATGTTACGATAACTGGACAGTCCATGTTAAGTTCCTTTTTCTATTTCTAAGTTTTTTCCTGCAAGATTTTTTTGTTTCATACTTAAGTACAATTTATTGCAGTACTTAAAGTCAATCGAACCAATACATCCTTTTAGTTTCGCTGGTAACTTTACAAGCCCGCCGGACTCACAGTCACCAAGTAAATCATTCACTAGTTAACAATATAACGTACTGCACAAGTCGATAACTGTTTTGTTTTCATCAATACGAGTTAAGAAACAATACGCGCAAAGCATAATTTAGGCATACCTCCTTAAAATTTTTTTTTATAGGAATTGGTTAGTGCAACGTTTTAACCTAGTTGATTCTGCTACAGAAAAACGATTTTTGACGACCCAACATTTTTTTGTTCTCAGTCAATGTTCAAAGGTCACTTGCTGACAGATTGTACGAGGTAGCGCAATGTTAGTCAGTTTGCTTAAACGGTGGTAAGCAAACGATTTTGCCCCAGCATTCAATAACTTACTTCACTATTAATCATGTGGTGGGTTTATTACAGCTTCTTAAAACTGAGGTCCGCGGTCCTACGGCCGTTCTGGTGTGAGATCATATAACGATAACAAACAATATGGTAACTAGAAAACGGGTGTAGATTTCACCAGAAACACCCTGTCACCCACTAAAGGCCATTTTCTTTTTAACATTATTCCAAAATTTAATCAACTATTTCACATACTATTCGTCTATATTGAGTTTTTTCACGATTGCGGATTCTTGTTTAATCTATTCGACCTGTTTAAAGCCGAAATTAGTACCGAATTAAAGCCGAAATTAGTACCGAAAGTTAATAATATATGTTAAACCAAACTCTTGTCCATATTCTTTACAAATTATTATTTGTCATAAATTTACAAAACGGTAGAAAATACCTCCAATCCTCTGCGAAATTAATCTCTAATAGATATAGGCGATTGCTTGCTGTCCTAGCCTATAGTTATAAAACTATTAAAAATTTTCCTAAAAAAACCCAGCAGTATAAGAAACACTAAAAATTTAGAATTTTGCAGCAAAGGTAGGCTATACATAACAAATTGTTCTTCACTTATTAGGCCTACCTATATTTCGCAAAACGTGTATTGATGTACGTTACAGTGATCTTTTGCCGCGCGAAATTCGAACGACCGTTAATGACCTTTTGACACCTTAGTCCTTAGTGTTCAACAATAATTTATAGAAAACTTATGTATTGTTTTTCCAGTTTATTTGCCAACAAAACAAAGTTGCGTTGTGACGTAAAATCGTTAAATAACTAGAAAGTGGCTTTCTAATATACTTCCATAATATATATTCTATATCATATTAACCAAGTTACTATACACATAATTTGATCTACACATATGATTGTTTTTGCAAGCAAAAACGAATGGATCCCCACACGGGTGTTTGTGCGGATTTACGGTAAATATCAGGACTTGTAATTTGAACTGGTAAACTCATAAACGAAAACTTCGGGATTAAGGGGTGAATCTAACTACAAGTTAAAAAACTTTAGAATGAACCAACCAACAAAATATGAAACTCTTGGATCAATTGGTGTAGTAGCCTACGTGCAGCCGTTCAAAAAATTCACGTTTGGGGTCCTGTAAACGTTCTTTCTTGGCTAAACGTGTGGAACAAACCAGAGTTAGACAGAAAAAAATATGGACAAAAACAATATGTAAGGGGGCTCATAATTCTTTTTTAATCCCTGAGATTTAATCATCGATTTAAAGCCATTCCCATTATAAAGCGAAGCAACTTCTGTCAAAATCTAGTTTCAGGTAACATGTTTCCACAATAAAAACTTGAGCACATCACTGTTCATAGATACATTTGTAATCAACAAAATACACTTTCTGATGCAACTGTTGTTTTTACGTAACTTATTGCTGTTTATTTGCATCCACACTATAACAGTTGACAACAAGAAACATGACAGCAGCAAAAGGAAATGATTGATTGGTATAATTGTTTCATTTAAATCACAGTATACCAGGCCCATTAAAGGCATTCTCCTTAAATCAAAAAAAGATAGCTCTGAAATCACAGTATTACAATAAGTGCAATTTCACTCCAAATTATAAGATGCAAAAGTTACAAAGAAAGCATATGCATAAAAGATAACAGTTAAATTAAAAAACATTTCCGGTTGAATTGTAAAGTTGAGTTTGTTTCCCTTGATGCATAACTTTTGATTCCTTATGATGCAAAAATATTAGGTTGTGCATTATTTTTATTTACCATAACATATGCATATTTTTTTTAAAAAGGGAAGTTCTCCACCCCAAACCACAATATTTCCTTTATCATGTGAAAATACCAAGATTATAACTTGACCTAAAGATTGGGAAACTGTTGCGTGTATAATTTCAGGGTTTCCACACCAAAGTTTGATCCCTCATCCAGTGGAGTGTCCAGCACCATGTGGCGCCATTGGTATAAGTCATACCTCGGCCATATGCGGTCCACTGGTGCACCATCATTCGGATTCCTTCATCAACAGTAAAACACATGTTTAACTGAGGTTATGTTAGATATTTTTGTGGACAAATTGGTGACATTTTGAGACAAAAAAGGAATTGCACCAAAACCAAGTATGATATCATCCATTGTAAAAGGTGACAGCTATACATTCCAATGTGTTAAAATATATGGACATAGACTCAGAGTAAAACCCTTGCAAGTAGGAATTACCTTAGCACACATTGAATATTTTTGGTGATTTGATTTGCATTAAAAACATTTTATGAAAAAAAGTTAATAATATATGTGGCATATAATGAGCATTAAGAACCACTGATATGGTGTAATGCAGGGTTATTCAACGGGGGCGATTTCGTCGACCGAGGGGGCGATGGCGACAATTTTGGAAGTTGCGGGTCGATTTGACTTTAAAAGGGGGCGATTTCAACATTACTGATTGCATAAATACGTACAAGAACTGTGAGACTCAGCTACCTTTAATTCACAAGCAGATATAATTCGTCTTCCAAACAAACACCAGGGACAAGGGACGCATCAGCATAAACATGCTGCTAACTGAATACATTGTGTTTACTGGGGATTGTTTGTACTTTTTTGATCTCGAAAGCAAGGTTGGGCATTCAATTAGCCACAGGGGACACTTTATTGAGGCTATGTGTGGCTGACTGGTGAGAGGCCATACTTTTTAAATACAAC
>QLIY01001399.1:15191-39486 GCA_003260075.1 Phallusia mammillata | reverse complement strand
TTGTATGTGTATACAGTTTTGTTTTACCTTTTACATAAGCTGTTTTTTGTTGTGCATTTCAATGCAATATCTGTGGGCAGATGTACTCATTACTTACATGAACACGGCTGATATACATAAAAATACAACCCCAGCATAATATGGTTCACGCCACATCAAAATGTTCCATAGGGGCACTACTATGCATTTGTTGTTGTCCAAAAACCGCCGAACAGTGCTGGATTTTGCATCCTGAAACCATAAATATTGTGTAGAAAAAGTACCATGCAAAACAAAAGCAAATAAAACAACAATTACTGAGGTAAAATAGCCATACAAAAAGCATAGAATATTCCCTTATAATTGGATTTTATTAGTTTTACTACAATATTCATATTGTAAGTTAATTTCATAAAGGAAGTATGGGCTTAGTGTTGAAGTACAAACTGAATAAAACACTGCTAATGTTTGGGCATCTGTGTAAATATTGCGTAACAAACTAAGCAATCACCTGGTAACAGTTTTCTGCATCGTCTTGTAACTTTGAGCTGTGTACGTGTGACTTTTTGTCCATTTAGGAAACTCATAGCCGTTGCGACCGATTGTTGCGCAAGATTTTTTGTCCAATAAAACTTTGACACGAGACTGTGCACAGTAAACCAAGTAATTTGACCACCAAAAGAGGAACTAATTTTTTTTAGATCTGCTCAGTTGGCAACCTTTGTTTGTTAAGGGGAAAGGTCAGGGGAAGTACCAGGGAGTTTTTACAGGTTCTTGAAAATAGATCTATTGTTGTTGTTTTTCAAGGGGGGGGGGGGGGGGGGGGGGGGGGGGGGGGGGGGGGGGGGGGGGGGGGGGGGGGGGGGGGGGGGGGGGGGGGGGGGGGGGGGGGATTTGGTTTAACGCTTTGTAATTCGGTTGCTACAAAATAAATAGAATTGTTTGCTTTTGCAAATACCCCTGTTTTTAAATCAGAAGTTCAGAACTACAGTCCAAATCGCAAACGTAACCTGTATCGGAAGAGGGGAAACACCACCTGGTAAAGCTATCACAAGAAATGATTAGTTAGTGGGCAACTTGGTGATATAATTAAATACACTGTTTGCTGTGTTGCCCACTAATTTTGTACATCATGTTTTTTTACGAAAAATACCGTTACGTGGGTATTACCTAAGAGGTATTATTGGAACTGTATTAGGACACTAAACTGTACGTAGCTGCTAATCTTTTAAACTACAAAAAAATACTAAATAAACTGCATGCAGCCTGCCTACGCCCTGCCTACTTTGTCAAGGGTAAACGTACCGTTGCTATGCTTTTTGATGCAATCTTTTGATGATACAGGTTGTTGTTTTCGGTATCAGTAACACCAACAGATGATCGATTGAGTAAAAGATGTAGGAATCAAGGATAGTCTGTGATTTAAACGCTTTGTTTTGTGGTGCTCATTTCTACTGTGTTCTACACTTGGACACTATAGTTTGTAAAGATCATGAAGTATGGAAACTGCTCATAAGGTTAGTGATTGCTAAAGTCACCAAATCTACCAGTATCGTTTTAAACAGAGAGCCCTCTAAGCCACGATTTGTTAATTATAACTTTTTGCTTTTTTGAAAAATGCACATAATTAGGGCTATTTGGGTTGGGGTGAGGGTCTGTAATTAAAATAATACTATAATTTAATCTCTTATAGGCTACGCGGGTTTGGCACAGACTTTGCACAGGCTTAGCGCTGGCTCAGTGTAGGNACGTTTTTCCTCTGTCTCCAGCAGCTGGTAATGGTAATTACAACAAAATGATTAAATTTTGCAACAAAATATGCATAAAAGCTGCCTATACTTACTTTAGGGGTAAGAGATATTGAAGATACAACCTCACCAAAGGCAGTTCTCCAAACTTTTCTCTCTAGTTCAGGAGACTTACTCACAAATGGTAAATATGTGATTAGATATTGTGAAGCTGGTTCAGTAACTATGTTGTAACAAGCCAAAGCGATTGTTTACAATGCTCAGCTAAGCCTTTTTGATAATTTTCTGAAAAGTTAAGTTTATTATTATTAGCCATACTGACGTGTTGTTATGTTTACCAATTTAATGAGCTCAAAAATAAAACATATACAAAGATATGTACAAAAACATTGTTCAAGAAGGTGATTCTATCCATTTTTATTAGTCAGCATTTTATCCACTTTTTTAGACTTTGAACCGAATAACACTACATCACCCAAAGTTGTTTGCTCTTCAAATCGAAATGCTCCTGAAACAAGATGCGGACTACACTCTTCAGGTAAACAGCACACTTATACTTTTTTACCACTTCATGTTCTGCAAGGGCACAGGCTTAAAACATTTTAATTTTGTCAGACTCTGCATCCAACCCCCCCCCCCCCCCCCCCCCCCCCCCCCCCCCCCCCCCCCCCCCCCCCCCCCCCCCCCCCCCCCCCCCCCCCCCCCCCCCCCCAACAGAACCGAAGGATGTTTTTTCTTTAAATGAATATGAAACATGCACTGTACAACACCCAAGTGGTAAACAATTTATTTTTATAATGCAATAGAGGGGTTTAGGCTAAAAATAGTTTGCCCTTTTTTAATTTCTTACATAATATTCACTATATTTTTATCTTCTATTTTGCAGGGTTTGATAGCATTTTAACAGAACCAAAGATTGTTTTTCCTCTAAATGGAAATGAACGAAGCACCAGACAACACCATACTGGTAAACTATTCATTACTAAAACATCAATGCACATACGTTTTTTAGGTTTGCATGGACCTTTTTAGTTTTTTTGTGAGAAATAGACACATTTTAGGATTAGTTATGATAGCAGCCATTAGTCGTGTAAATCCACCATGCACCAACCTCACTTTCTTGAGAGCATCAGTCACGTATTGGTTTATAATACAGTGTAGCTGCAGCACATTTAGCCATTATCCACCTTTTGTGCCCTTTACCGTTTCACAATCTAAAATGGTTTCATCTTACGCAGCTATATATGGCTTTGTGATTGTTTTTGTGCTTTTGTGTCGCTACTAGTTTTTTAACCAAGTGAAATAAACTCAACTCAACCATTTTTTTTTTCAGGATTCAATCCCAATGACGCCACTGCTCCAAAGGTTGTTTTTCCTGCAAGTGAAGCTACAGAAGAAGAAACCACCAGACAACAACCAGATAGTAAGCATATTTTAGTGCTAAAATTAACAACTTCAAGTAACTGTAATCATAGTATGCCAGGCCTAATGATGGCGTCGTACCAAATAATCGTAAGGCAATACATAGGCTAAAAAACATAGACTTATGTTCTACTCACTGAGCTACCCAGGCTGGTCTGAGCCTGTCAAAAATCAAATCACAAGCACTTTCCATATGCTGCACATGTCAGCTTCATTGTAGGTAATCGCATGTTTGATCATATGCATTCTTTTAGATAGTCAACTGTTTTGAAATGTACTGCTTTTTGTACCTTTAAATTCACATAACCTTTTTGCACTTGCAAAAAAGCTTCCATTCTAAACCATAAATATGCAGTATGTAAATCGGAAATTATGTTGGTTTATTGCATCTATTTTAAAATGTAACAAATGTACATGTGTTTAATTTTTAGATCAACCAACTGATTTGGAAACAGCACTCCTCATCGCCCGAATGACATTGGATATCACTGTTAGCAACAATGACTGTACGTTGTCTACAAAAAGAAACGTTTGGACAGAAATAAACAAATTTTGTAAAGCTGCAACAACACATATCCAATCTCATCACAACCAAGATGGGCGAATTCTACAATCAGTCAAAACTCTTTTCGAGAAAGTCAAAAACCTACCTTTCAATGTTAGGTTTAAATCCTTGCTTGAAGCAAAGTTATTATGCTTTTTAGCTGACTGTTTATTGTACTTCAGTGAGTTTGGTGAAGCAATGGTCATGGCAACTCAGGCAAAATCACTTTTGGACGCCTTTACTGAACAATCAGAAAAGTTATCATTATTCCCCTGTTGTAATCACATCATTGGGAGAGCTTACATAGGCTTGGGTCACAATAAAGAAGCCGAACAAGTCATTTTTAATGCCATATCAATGACAGAACAAAGCGAAGATTTTAGAAGTACAGAACAAAAAAATTCTGCCCTACAAAATTTACAGCAATTACTCTATACATGCTAAATTTTGGTTGATTGAAAAGGTGGTAATAATCTCATTGTGTGATATGATATATGCACTTCTTTTGGTTTTTACTATTTTACTGCATATAATATGTGATTATAGACAAAATTGTGTTTGTGAAATGGTATGCATTTATTGTTTCAAAGTTTATTCATTGTTTCACTTTGCAATCAAGCCCAAAAAGCTTCACATGATGTACCCCCCCCCCCAAGTCATTTTTAATGCCATATCAATGACAGAACAAAGCGAAGATTTTGGAAGTACAGAACAAAAAAATGCTGCCCTACAAAGTTTACAGCAATTACTCTATACAGGCTAATTTTTTTTCAATTGAAAATGTAGTGGTAAAAAATCAAATTGTGTGACATGATATATGCAATCTTTTTGGTTTAATGATTATATGTTTTATTGTACATATTTGATGATAGGTATAAGCGTGTTTTCATGATGATTCTGTTTCTGTTTTTATCACTTTTTTATTCTTTTTAAAGATGCATTATGTATTTTTTATCTGTACTGGCATTTTTACTGTTTTATTAATACTCTTTGTCATTATATCAAACTGGGTTGGTTATTTGGCAAACTGAATTAATAGTAGAACCAACCAACATTTTTAAAGTGTGCTAAATCCCCCCCCCCAAGATTGCTTTTATATTGAACTGTATTATTATGGGATCCGATTTGTTTGCCATCTGTTAAATTAAACTGTGAAGAAATGCCATTAATCTCACAAATATCCCCTATCTATTTGTGAACCTACATTTTAATGCCATTGTGCACAGCTGCCCTTGACTATTTTACTCTTCATAATACTCACATTTCTGCCACTATTTTCAGCTTAATAATTGTTTTGATGTGAAATAAACTGAACTCTGAAGTTACCGCGATGGCTAAATCAGCAGCATTGCAATGTGTAAGGTTTTAGTCCTGTCTCCCTACCTGATGTTTCCCATGTCGACCCTACAGAACCCAATAGGCTAATGTAAATTCAAGCGCCTTATATCACCTAGTGTGAAAAAGAAAACATGACATGCACTCCTGCAGCAATCGTGTTTTGAGATTATGCCACGATGTTGCACACTGTAGGAAACCATATCGCGGTTTGGTGTTTTCAGCGAAACAGAAATTGCGCAATTGAACGAAATCCGGCAAACCACAAAGCAATGTAGGACAGGCCTCACAACTTCTACGATAAAAATCAAACAAGGCAGAACTTATTTTATACTTACATGTCCTAGGTTAGCAAATGGACGGTTTGTTTGGAAGCTACTTTTGTTGCTGTGCAGCTATTAGCCCCCCCCCCTTATGAGTATGTTGGTTTCAAAATAAATAAATAAAAATTCTTTAATAAAACACCCAATACTTTGTGGAATTGTAAGGAGAAAAGTGCTCCTACAAGGTAATTGGATCTAATCGTGTCTTGACAACTTGTGTATTTATAAACACATTTAAGTAGCATTGATACAAGGGGTGAATAGTGGCAAAATAGAGTAAACACAACAATCTAAACCTATAAATGGTAAATTCTACAAGCTGTCCAAATTCAATTTACTTTGAACATTGTTAAAAACTCCACCTTTTTTGGGGGGCTAGAGTGGTAAATGTTGGGGCTACAGAGTTAAAGACAATTGAAACCTATGAATGGCATATTCTAAAAGCTATTCAAATTTCAGCCAATTCCAACACAGTTTGAAATATTTAAACACACACAAAAAACGAAGTAGGGTGCACATCAACATTAGTATATCTAACGTCTGTATAAGTTTTATCTAAATCCACCAAACATTTTGTGGCAAAACGGGTCGGACAAACTCCGGAAAAAAGGAGGAGTGGCGAATAGCGGACAGTCGCGAGCTGGGCGCTGCGCACGTTATGAGAATATCGCATTATCTCAGGCTAAGAATGGAATATTTATAGCCACGTTTGCATTGTTCCAAAGTCGTTTCAATCAGCAAACAACAATGTCCAAAGGTAACACTTTTTGTCATTTTTTTCATTACTATCACGCGGATACAAAAATCAGTAAAACTTCTTTAACTAAGTGTGTTTAAGCTTGTCTGACGTGTACAATTATCCGCTATAGAGCCGTAAACTAACAACAATGACGATTGTTGAAATGTCTGCATTACGTTTAATTATGTTATGTGTCATAGAAGCTCTCTGCCACTCTGGCAGTACTGTTTTTGATCAAGCTACATCCAAATCTGAGTACAGTGTTCCAAGTACATGCTATGTTTGAAAAGACATAATTAATTAAAAGGTCGTGTGACCGCTACAAATGCTTCGTTTTTTCAGAAACTTTCCCTTAATACGCACGAGAGAAAACAAATAGACACGCTACAAAGAAAAGGTTGCCCCCCCCCCCAGAGCAGTTTTTATCTGTTCAGTCAAAGTAAAGGGCTATAGGTTAAGAAGGTAAACGCCGGTGACCACCAACCTTTGCAAACTCGAACCGAGACAACACTTCCGTTCCGTCTGTAACCAGCGTTTCGACTCCGGGAATTTCCCTTGATGGAAACCGAACTCTCGCTTTTTTGTTCCGCTTTGGTTTCGCCTGTTTCTTTAACAACACACAGCGTCACAGCAAGCACAAATAATAAAGCTTCACGGATGACAAGTCAGAGCCCGGAGAGTCATTTTTACTTCGCGAGGCTACGGTGTGATGCCCAACAAGTGAACGACGTATCGCGCAGGCGCTATTTAGCAGCTTTATTTGCTGGTTTCTTTGATGTATTCTACATTTTATCACAAGCGATGTGCAATGTTATCAGTCTTAAGAATGCCAAATTTTTGTTACAGCAGAATATATTGCAAAATTTATTGACTAATTGAAAATGCAATAAATGACAACAATCATCTAAGTAATATACAAAGGCTGAAGTGTTGCACTAAAAAACTTTATTTGTAAGCTAGATTTAACATAAAATAAGAGACAGAAATATTTGCTTCATTTGAGCCGAAGTGTATTAATTTTCAACAGAGTGAATTAGAAATCTTTTGATATGACTTAGATCAGCATGTCTGCAAAAGAAAATGTATTGTCTTTGTCTGCTTTGTTTGAGGATTTTTTTGATGATAATGAGCTGAAGAAAATATGTCGAAGCTTGCACAGAAATCGCGTTATAACCAAGGGTAAGTGAGGAAAAGCTCAAATGAAATTTTTCAGTAACAAAAAACTAGTTTGCAAATTTAAAAAGGGGGTTGGGTAAACTTTGCTGTGTTATGTTACAGATTTAACTGTGAAAACCATGACCCTGCCTCTTAATGTGTTGCTTGTGGAGTCTCTACACTTGACAAAAGAAAAAAGTTGGACACGGTTTCTGGTTCAAGAAATTAGAAACCTGGGCAAGTACACAAATATTGGTTTGCCAGTTAAATACAAAACAAATCAAACACACAAGTTTAAAATCACAAAACTATTACAAGTATTGCTTATGCAGCTGCATTTAAATGGTTGTATTTTTAGGCAAACCAAAGCTATGTACTGTGGTAAAATCAGTTTTGTCCGAAAACAATGCAGATCTCCTATGGATCATTAGGCATTGGAGAGACTTGACATTGTCTCCCTACACCTTTCAGAGTGTGGAATGGTTTTTGGAGGACATGTATGTACAAACATTTTCCAAAAAAATCCGAATAAGTCTTAATAACTTTTTTTTCATTTCATTACTATTATTGCTGTGACTTTCAGCATTACAATAACACCTAGCACAAATAAAGTTAGTTAGATTCAAAATAAGTGAAGATGATCGGCAAGGTGGTCACATAAGAAAATTTTAATGTTTGAAAAAGTAGATGTCGCCACAGCTAATGTGGGCAAAAACAGAACTGTTTCAACATTGAACCAATAATGAGCAACTTTGAAACTCCTAAAGTAATTTTGATTTGATTTTTGGAACAACAAATCCATTAAACCAGACATCCTTTTTAGTGCATCGCTACAAGATAATACAAAACAAAAAACTTTTGTGTTCACAGAAAAGGGAATAAGGTGGAGAAACTTCTTGATATTGCCAATAATTGTGCTCAAGCTGAACATGATTCGGGCACTTTAAAAGTCATCATTGTACAATTGAAAACTAACTTAAATAAGCATTTTCCACAGCAAAAGGTAAACCAAGTTGCTAAAAATTTTGACATTTTTGAATCCACTTGGAGATAATGCCATAAATTTAACTCAATGTGGTTTAAAGAACAATTTTAGATTGGAGTAGGAAGATTATAATGATATTGTAGTAATGTACCTGTTTTGTGGTATTTTTCAGACCGCTTTCGTTTTTAATTTAACCCCACTTATGTTCAAGGTTGTGACAATGTACTTTAAGAAATAGGCTATTGCTGGCACTCCTTTGTAACAAAAACTTAGATCTAGCACCCGCTTTCACATATGTCAGAAACTAAGTAACATTCTTTATGATTTATTAACCCCACATTGTTAGAACAGGTGTGACACCCTGTTGTTACACGGAAATATAACACAAAACGCCAAGACGAATGGCATTTTAATTTGTGTATTCAGTTACAGTAAATCGTTTTTTTATTTATTTTAAGACAGGAAAAAGCCGTTCAATGATGGACCCAAATATGTTACGAAATTTTGAGCCAATGTTGGCCAGTGAGATGTCAATTCAGCAAATTATAGCAATTGCAAAAAATCTCCAGTCCAACAAGATAATTCAAAAAGGTAAAAAAAAGTTGGTAGCTAAACATAAATGTACTTAAGGTTCTTGTATGTTTCTTAGTGACAAACCACATAGTTGAAGTGTTTCTGTTGAAATTAACAAATAATTAAGAAAGCGTTATTTGTTGTACTTAAGAATGAATTATTAGTTGCAACTGACTAATTAGGTATTGGGTAAAAATGACCAAAATATTAAATTAATTATTGGTTACTTTTGTTCATTAAATAGATGTGTTAAAACAATGTGAATTGTTGTACAACTCTCCTACGCAAGGATGCGAGTCAAAAGCCTTGACACATATTATTGATGGCATTTGTAAAACATCAAAAAATGAATGGGAAAAAGTTTTAAAGCAAAGTATAAATGATGATGCAGGTGAGCACTTTACAATTTTGCACGGACATTTAGGTATTAAGTATTTAAAGTCAGTGCCCAAACTTTAACTGGTGTTTGTAAGCTAGCAGAAGCTTTTTGTTTTTAAACGTTAGTCTAGTTGACTACACAGTATAACCTCTTGCACATAGTAATAAAGATCTTAAAAAACATCTTTTCAACTATTTCCCATACAGGCATTGCAGTTTGTTCAATTTTTAAACTTACAATTAGGTTGCTTCCTCCTTTGTCATATTTTTGATGCTTGCTTGAACCATAAAGAAGCAGCAGTATTTCAATGGATTGCATTGTCCTGGAAAAAGTTAAAATCCAACCAAGAAATGGTTTGCTCGACTGTTCAGAATTGTTTTCAGATAAATCGCAGGTACAGTGGTTTAAATATTTTTTTAATTTGGTTGGAAAGTTGAAAAAGGCAACAAGCTATAAATTAGGCCTTACCAAACCTGTTTGATGTTACAACTGGCATCAAACACATTTGAACTGGATGTCTACAGCTATTTATGGGCTGTAGCCCCACACTTTTTATTATCAGGTTGGCTACCATGGCAGAGGCAACCTTAAATCCCACAGAAATAAAATAACAATGAAACACAACAATTCTGCACTGTTTGCCTCGTGAATAAACTTATGTTTACTTGTGTATCACATCAGCATATGGATTATTATGTATGTACTGTACCAATGACACTAATCACCCAGGACAGACCAACAGACCAGTACTAACTAACTATCACCAGCAGTTGGTGAATATTCGTGTTGTCCAATTATCTTTAAAATAAGTGGCACTGTTTGTTTCGCCACGTAAACCACATTAAAGACTTAAGAATTTAACTGTCTTTATTAAAGGAGTCAGGTAAATGTAGTGTTTAAATTTGTATGCTGTTAGTGGTCAGTACACATGTCAAACAAGTAGTGTATGACTTTGCATAATGTCATAAATGATTCAAATAATTTGGCCAAAAAAAATTGGTACGGCCAGATATTTGGATTTGGTCAAGTCCATATTAAGTCGATTTTGTGCATCTCTAGGTTTACAGGAGCTGAATGGCTGCTACAAATCACACACTATGCCATGGGAGAATCTTCTGAAAACCTGCAGAAATTCATAAAGCAGTTGTCATGGCAATTAAAGCAAGGTTCTTTGCAACCCATTGGTTCACCATCCCCTGTTTTTCCACCTCCTGGTCTTGGACAAACCACTTTTGGGGATGACCTACATCCAAGTGTTGTGCCTATTTACAATCAAAGCAGGCAACAACCAGTGTTTCATCAAAGTCAACAATTTTTCATGACCCAGGAAGAAATGTGGTTACAACAAGCTATGTTTATGCAGTGGAGTCAGGAAAGATTTGGTCATTTAGCCAGATTTTCTTCTGCCTTGGGATATCAGTTTAACCAAAACACACATAGCATGGTAATTTTTGTGCAGACAAAAGTGTATTCTTGAATTTTTGTGCAGACGAAAGTGTATTACTTGAAAACCAAATTGAATTCATTACCGTAGCAAATTACATTTATTGCCCTGATTTGTCAAAAAGCAACAACACTGGTTTGTATAGTAAACAGAACCAACTATTGCTATTTAAGTTAAACAACTTGGGAGCTAAAGACATACTTGTTATTTATGTACGGTATTATTAAAAAAAAAATGTCAACATAAAATCTTAATTGTAAAAAAGCATATGTCCACACTTTGTTTTTGTATAGACAACATGACCCACGCTTTTTATAGCTGTTCCAGCATGTAACCTGTCGTTATTGATGTGCATTTATAGATTAATCCAATCCTGTAGTTTTGCTTTTTCCATTTTTAACACAGGTACAGCAAATGCCATATACAGGAAGATCTGTCACAGCCCAAGCCACACCAATGGGTTGGTAGTTGATGTCCTTAAATTCAAATTCAAAAGTATAATAAAACAAAATTTTATACAGAAATTGATTATTGTAAAGTAGATGTGGGGGAAAGTGATGCCAACAATTCAAACATAGGTAATGTGTGAGGTCAAAACTGTACTAGAAAATTAATTAGGGTTTAAGTGAAATAACTTTTATTACTACATTAAGTTTTTGTTTGTAGATAAAAAAAAATTGGTAATTATTTGTGGACATACTATAGGTTCACCTTCAGCATTCAACTTTGCTGATGGATCACCTACATCAGGTAAAACTGGCCAGATTAACAGCATATGGATATATTTGGATCCCTGATGTTTCTACTTTACCAACAGTTTCTCCTTTATCTATTTCTAACCCATTACGTATGCTGAAAGTATGTAACTAACTTAAATGGGAACCCTTTTCATTAATGACCTCAAACTTTTATGGAAATTGGTAATGTTTTTTTCTGATTATTCTTATACGGGGTCCGAGTGGCCGAAAAAAGTAATACTAAAGAGGAATATAATGACCCAAAGAAAATAAAAAGCGATTATATGCTTTGTTGTTAAACTTCCCCCCCCCCCCCCCCCCCCCCCCCCCCCCCTGTACAAAACCCAGTTGAAAAAAAAGAACAGGTACATGGTGTTCATAAAGTAGGAAATATCAATTTTTGTCATTATTTATTTTTTTGTTTTGTTTAAGAAATGGGTTTCAGTGAGCTCTCCAGACAAAGAGCCAATGAGACTCCAAGATCACCGTTGCTGGTTCCGGGTGAACATAAAGATGGTATGATTTTTAGTTATATTTGCGAACAAAAAATGTTCACATCATGCTCAACTAATTACACCCAGAAATTTATACATATGAAGGTTGATTAGTCACATGTTTCATTATGGGTCCCCTTCCCACTTCAGGTTGTTGATTAACATGAAGGTAAAAAAATACATGTTTTCCAAAGATGCCATAAAAAGTCATTAAACGGTCATTGACAAGTTGGCCGCCTCATGACGACTGAAGGTTAACTTATAGGAAACGCAGAACACAGTTGTAAATGATTTTTTTGTCACAACATAGCTTCTTTAATTTTTACACATATACTCCAGAAACTATATGTAAGTTAAATATAGATTTGGCGAAACGTGATTGTTAATCACTAAGTACTGAATGTTATTGAAAACCGTGTCAAGATATCTTTAAATGGTGGTTTGGCGGCTCACCATGATAGGCTACTGAAGAACAATTATATGACATTAATGATGCAAAAAGAATACTGACAAAACTTTTTTAAAGTTGGGTTAATGCTTTCTAATAAATGCCGATCAAATGATGTGTATTGTAAATTGGTAAAAATCGTATAAAATGGAAGTATATCAGAAAGCCACCTTTATAGTTAAGTAAGTAGTGAGCTTAAGTGTAAGAATTATGTTGTTGTAAAATGAAACATGGTTTTAGGTCAAACAGCAACAACCGCAAATCCAACTTCTAATAATTCAAGAATCACATTGGAAACAGGTAACAAATAATTAGTGATGGGACGAGTACCCGGTACTCGGTATCGAACGATTTCAGTGGTATCGATACTCTCGGTATTGAAATATTTACTACTCGGTATCAAAATATTTTGTCTCAGTTTTCGATACCAACGTGCNGGTATCGAACTATTTCAGTGGTATCGATACTCATACTTGGTATCGAAATATTTTGTCTCAGTTTTCGATACCAACGTGCAAGTACCGAAGGCCGATTTACACCATAAAAATACAGGCAACTTTATGCCAATGTTTGCTTTGGACAGCACAAAATCGGAAAAAAGTTCCGTATTTTGTTTTGCGCTGTTATGTCGTGATTACATTTTTCGGCATGTGTGTGTGCATGCCTGTCCCCCAAACATGGCAGATAAATTAGCCAGTGATATACAACTAAGTACAACACTACACTTAATTACCCCATATCGAAGGTATATTCATGTGGTACTCGTACTCGGTATTGGTACTCGCTTCAAAACCTGATATCAAATAATTAATAGATCAATAAAACAAGGTTTTCGATTTTGGGTTTTTGCAATTATCCAAATAGCCACAAGTAAATATTTACCCCAATACAACCAACAAAATTGTAAAAACAGAAACAGAAAAGAAAGCACAGCAACATAAAGCAGAAAACAAACAGGATGGGGCAACAAACGTTCCACAATCAAATTCAAAAGCACTTCCAGAAACAACAAAAGGTATGATCAATATTCTATTTGCCTGTTTTTTAGGTTTGGATGTACATTTTATGAAGCCTAACATTTCTAATATAGAAGTCAAAAGGGGGTAAAAATTAACTGAAACAAATTAACAACACTCTGTCAGGCATATTGGAAAAATCAATCCAAGTCTAGTCATTCTCCTAAGTATTTCGATAAGGCAAGGCAAGCGCTAGAAAATCTTGCATGTTGTGGGATTCCAACACACCATTTGAGCCAAACTCGAGCTTATGCTTTACCAACAAGCTTAGTGGTAGTCCTTTCAAAAGTAAAATCACAATCACCTTTGTCTCCCATGTATACTGCAAAATCCAATCATCATACAACAGTTATAAACAAGAATGCATTACTTGAAACTGTAATTTAATTTTTCATGTTCATACTTGATAATAAACTTATCGAGGTTTTGTATCTGTTCATTTGCAAATATTTAATCAGAAAGGTTTCATTTTTATGATAGTTAAACAAACAATATTGTGAAAACAGAAACAACAAAACCATATCAACATGAAGCAGAAGACAAAGACAAACAGAAAAATGTGCAAACCACAGTTTTACAATCACAACCAAAAACTCTTCCAGATACAGAACAAGGTACACAAGTTTAAACAAAAGATTTTTAAACTTTAATATTTTTAATGTCACAGTGGAAACAGATAAAATGATATGGTTAACAATAGAACAAGGTTTTTGGTTATTATAGGTCCCCTTCCTTGAAGGGGACACTGACACATATTGTTTTTGTCTACATATATTTTTTTCTTTTTTTCCGTCTTATGTGGATTTGTTCCCATGTTTTGGTCAAGAAAGAATGGTTTAAACTTTTTCAAATTTACACACATTATAGATGTTGGTCTAAAGATGATCCATGTGAATTTTGACCCCGTTTGATCCCTTGGTTCACCCACAGCCCCCTAAAACGTTAAATTTTCAGCTATCCCTGCTAAAGCAGATGATTGTGGTGTTTCATACTTTTTTGATTGGTACATTGCAGCATATTTTAAAGTATTTTGTAACTTGAAGTTGTATATATCCATTTTCACCCCTTTACCCCGGGGTATAACCCAATCAGTTACCCCATTTGCCCCCTAAAATGGGTGAATTTTGTAAACATTGTCGGAATTGGCTGAAATTTGGATAGCTTGTAAAATATGCCATTTATAGATGTTCATTGTTGTGTCTTGTCCTAAAGTATCTCCCTTTTCTTCGTTTTAAAAAATAAGACCAAATCAGACAAAGTTTAAACATTGTCTGAATTGAAATGAAGTTGTATAGTTTGCAGTTTAAATTGCATGATTGTTTAAGCCCAGTCCTGATCACTGTGTTTTACCTTACAACACCAATATTTCCCATGGTTATCTTTTCAAGTGCATTATTTACAATTTGCATGTGTGGGGACCCATGAGTTTCGGTTGCAGAAACAACTAAGGTTATAAAAGACAGTAGCTAATATGGGACCCAACATAAAATAAGTATAGAGAATATATTAACGCTTCATGAAAGGTTATAGTGTATGTGCAATGGCAAAATGTGCTAAGTCACCCCCCTAGTTGTGTATTTGCAACTATCCAAATTGGAACAAGTGAATATTATCTGTATCCCAACAATAAAATGTGAAAACAGAAACCAAAACACAACAGCAACAAAATGAAGCAGCAAACAAACAGAAGGATGCGGCAACAAATGTTACACAATCTAAGTCAAAAACACTTTCAGAAACAAACCAAGGTATGCTCTGCTTCATTTTAAAGTTTAGTAGGACTAAGAATCGTTTGCTAACAGAAATGGCATATACTTGTTTGTGTGTTTAGATCAGGGGTGGGGAACCTGCAGCCTAAAGCCGCATGTGGCCTTTGATGTCAGAATACAATTTAGGATGTTGATAATACACACTGCACCAGGCACAAAAAACTAGACAGAAACGTATTTTTTTACCTTTATTCCACATTACTATTTGATTGGTTCTAGGGCAGCTGTTTTCAAACTAGAGCCAAGTGGTTGCGTACTGGTACACAAAGCGATTTCCGTATGTCTGCCAATAGACCCAGGTTCTACAATCTTACTTGTGTTGTTAAAGAACAATGGTTTGCTCATAATCAAATGTCTCAAACTCGTCTGTGATGTCACAAGCTGCTCGTAGATTAATATTGGTAAACAAGCGAGTTTCTACATTCATAAAATCACGAATGTTGTAGTGAGGAATTTTATTTAGCTTGGACCGTAAGTTCAATAGCACATCGACCAGTCTGTTAGTCAAAAAGTTTGAACACACTGTCCTTGGCCTGGAAAATAGTCTGTGCGGCCTAAACGACTGTCGATAAACCATTTGGCGGCCTTCACAAACAAAAAGGTTCCCCACCCCTGGTGTAGATGATAGCTCTTATTTTAAAACTTCTGTTTTGCTTTAAGCTACAGGATACAGAGAAAAACTAAGATCCCAAAACAACAATCGGATTGAGGTTGATAATAATATGGCTTGTATGGAGCCTTACAATTGCAAAGATCTAAGCTCCTTTAATACACCAGAACCAAAAGTTGAAGGTACTTGACATTGACTTGAACATGTGTATATTTGTCAATGGAATATGCCTATGCATGGGACTAAGTATATAATGACATAAATAGGTTTTCTCTCATATGATAAAAATACAATTGTTTTTGTGCCAATGCAATATGTGATATGTGCACGGGTTCTTACTATGTCTCATAAATTGACTTAAAGCAAACTGACCTTATAAGAATAAGCTTATCTCAGTACAGCTCTAGAAATATATTTTTTAAATACCATGTGGCTGTGGTTAGATCAGGAGTCACCAAACTTTTTACTTTTTTTCACGTCTTTCCAAATTTAACCAGTGGGGCAACTTTTCTAGTTGTAATCCTGATAAACTAGGTAATGTCAATTCTACAAATTGCGACAGGAAAACTTTCGTAAGGACCAGATTAATTTTTGAATGTTACAATGGTATCAATACGGCAAAACAAAAAATGTGGTCGCAGGCCGTAGTTTAGTGACCCCTGAGCTAGATGATTAAAACAGCAGCAGTAAACCTCTTTAACAAGTGGAAATGTGTATTATTGGACGTGACACTGATAATGTTTTGCCTCTTAACCCACTGTTTTAAAGAATCAAATCCCCATCACTGAACTGTTTTAACTGCTTTGTAGAATGTGTTTTGGAATTTCGTGTAATTGTTGATGATGGGTTCCCCCCCCCCCCCCCCCCCCCCCCCCCCCCCCCCCCCCCCCCTTCAAGGGATTGTATGTTTATGTAGACAATTTAAAACGACAATATCAAATGCATAAAGACACTGCAAGGTAACAATACTTATAAAGTAACGCACCAAACTTTTAAGCTTGGGCAAAATCACAACTTATTGCTTTAAGTGGTATTTAGATTGTTGTGTTCCCCCCCCCCCCCCCCCCCCCCCCCCCCTAGTTAAAAGTATACCTCTAGCAGAAAATGTTATGGTTTTACATTCAGGATTTTTTTCCCCATTGTCCTACAAAACATAACAAAATATATGTTAAATATTCTCAGTATGTTTTTAGACCAAAGTGTTTTCACACTTTTGTGTGCATACGGAATGGAATCTGTAAACTCACCTACAAATATTTAATCAAGACCAGCAAGGGTGATAAATGGGAGGCAGTGCCTGACATAAAATGGATGCCAATTTTAAATCGGAACAGAACATGGAATTATCAAAAGAGAAGCAAGTTGTTCTACAGACTATTTGTTGTGCAATGTATTAAAAATAAATGAGTGACCTTATTTTATTACAAACAATAATTGAGTGACCTCATTTGCTGTTATACATACACCCTAAAACATAGGTTCTTATGTTTTCTTCCCTTGTATGAGAACCTCTGCATTAAAAATGGCAATCATTAAATTTTCGGTTTATTAGATTATAGATATTGCAGTAATGATTTTGTTAATTTTTAAAATAAAATAATTGTGACCACACAATAGTGGCATTAATGGTTGTCTTTACTTACATATAATTATATGTTATATCATAGCGCAACATGGACAAAAATAACTTTAATAAAGTGGAATAAGATTTTTAAAAAGTTTTGTGGTCGAAAGATAAACTAGATTTGCATCAATAATATAGGAAGGGCTGCCATCAACATGGAAGCTAAAATAAGGATAAATGAAAAAATTTCATATGAAACAAAACAAGCGTTTTTAAACAAATCTTAGCATTTATACAAACCATGATGTATCACATGCCATATTTTTTCATATTTTCTTTTGTGATGTAACAAAATATCAGCGCAAAAACATATTTTGGTATGTTATGCAACATCCAATGCAAGACGGAAAAGATAGAAGTTTTGCATTTGTTAAAAATAAGACAAAATAAGGACTTGAAAAACAAGGACTTTTCTTATAAAATCGACCCCCCCCCCCCCCCCCCCCCCCCCCCCCCCCCCCCCCCCCCCCCCCCCCCCCCCCCCCCCCTTTTCTGAGACATTGCCCTTCAAAATAAGGACATATCTCAGAAAAAATGGTGTGGCAACCCTGAATACAGGTGATTGTAAGTTTTTTTTCCTTTACAGAAATCTTCATTGTTTTTGATGTGTGTAATGTAAAAGAATCAGCATTAAGTGTAAGTGAAATTAACAGTATGCATGCAAGATGCATGGAACATCATCTGCCAAATCCTGAAACAATGCAATTGATGACAAACAGCTTTTCATACAAATGTTACCATGACTATATTGACCAGTGGTTATGTTCTGCTTTGGGGGGAGTAGAGTTTAACTACCAATGCAAAACTAATATCGAAACCACTTGTGTGAGTATTTTTTTAAATATTATTATAAAACTTTTGTGATCAAACTAATAATAATTGTTAGGATACATTTTAAATTTTTTTTTTTCAGAAATCATTTTTTCGGAAACACATTGAAAGTATTTCTACAACCATGCCAATAAATTTAGTTGCACTTCACTTGGCAATATGTAGTGCAGTTTGCAAATTTAAAATAACACCACTAGACACAGATAAGGAGTTCTGGAAAAAACTTGGATCAAAACTTACAAAGAATTTGACAGAAGATGAATACAAACTGATCCACAAAGCAACACAAAGTGTGGGAACAAGGTTAATGAAACTTTTCATTTTTTTATTTGTTGGACTGTCTAGTAATATCTATTGCATCACACAAAAACACATCTGTTCAACAGCCAAGTATTAGATGGTGTGCTACACATATTGGAAAATACCAGATCAAGTCCCAATTGTCTGCTTCTGTTTCCACTTGTCTACATTTTAATGAACAATGGAAAATGTACTTACAATAAGGAGGTTTGGGAAAAGATGAAGCTAAAATGTCAGTTTATGCAACTGCGAATCCAGCTAAGGAAAAGTGCAAGGTATGTGGCTCCTCCAAAAGCTGTGTTTAGATAAAAAGGTTAGCAAAAAATTATTTTGCCTTTATGCTATGTTTTAAATTTTGCTGTATAATTTTAACATTTATGCTAAATCAGTATCACAAACAATTATGCGGAATGATTGTGTTATTAGTGCATCAAAGAACCTCAACAAAAAGGTCATAGATTTTGCTGCCAAATTTTCTGCATTTCTTGAACTGTACCAGGAAATATTTACAGTGAAAACCATGTGTACTTTGCTTGAAAATGATGCAAAGTGTCTTCAACATTTTGATGCTGGGCAGTTTTTCGCAAATGAGAGAGTAAACTTTGCAGACAACCTTGAGGTATGTACCATGTTATAACATAATTTGATTGTGATACCAAGCTTACATTATCTTTTATACAGGTTCTTGCACACAGTCCGGAAGTGACTGATTGGATTTATAAAGGCCTTAAAGCCAAACTGTCCGACTCGTCATTGGAGTAAGTGTATGGAATTATTACATTGTTTTTACAATACAGTAATACATTGTATCAATTTGATCACAGTGAAAAAGCCCTCGATAAATGTTGCAAGGATTTCAAGTCTACGTTTATTCATGTTTATCTAAAAGTTGAAGGAAGCAAAAACCTTCCTTTACTCTTGTGGGCATTGTCGCTAGTGTTTCTGTTGCCACAGGTCAGTTTTGTGTTGTTTGTCCCTTCAGTGCAATTATTACGCCAAATTGTCCCTATACAAAGGAATGTTAAAGTGCATACTTTTATACTATTGAAACAATAAGTTACCATTCTACCTGTAGTCTTTTGTAACAACATTTTGGTAGTTTTAATTGGAGAAACGCTTTTTACTGCATTTTAAAAATCTCGCTTAATTTTGTTGGCTTGGCTTCAATGTGGCAAGATACGATTTCAAATAACATTAAAAAAATTTGATTGTGTACAAGTTTCTTGACCAAGAAATTTGACCAGTTAAATTTCCACCTTATATATTGCGGTGTTTTATGCTATGAAAGCTTCAACATTGTACAATCATTTGTGGTTGGGTGGCAACTCAGTCCTAGTTTATCACTAATTTGTTTGCCCTAAACAATATAAACTTCAGCTTGCATTTGTATTGTAGAATAAGGAAATAATTAAAGAAATTTCTGGAAAGGTAAACAGAGCATGGATTGAGAAAGACAATGATAAACAGCTCGACAGTAGCAAAGTGAAGGTAAATCTTTTTACTGCATTAAACTTTGTTCAATTTCAAGACCGGTTGAGTTGTTTTAATTTAAACAAAAATATTGGCATCTTATGTTATATTGGCCACATATTTTTCAAGGTGCTTAACAGACTTGTGAACATACAAATTGTGGACGGCGAAACAGCAAAAATATGGAAAACAGAAGTAAAGGCACTCTTGCACAACTTCTTTTTGAAGGTAGTTTATATCGATCCCTTTTTTTCACATAATACTCTAAAAAAACAGTATGTGGTAATTAAATTCAAATAACTATTAGAAATTAAAAACTGATGAAAGTTTCATTCTCAATTTTGACAACACCCATCCAATGGAAGTGGAACCAGACAAACTTGTAAACTCATGTTTCCATGAAGCTATTACATCTTATGTGGAGGAACAAGCAAAAGTAATTATAATCCCAATTAAAGTAATTTCCTAAAATAGCCTACATGGAATAGAACAAATAACCTTGCGAAATAAAAGCCTATTTTGCAAATCATGGTCACAAGCAAATGTTTTCAAAAGCTGACAAACATATTTGTTTTCCTTTTCACAGAACAAAAGTTGGCATGGAAGATTTAAAGACTACATCACAAACAATAGTGGTATTTTGGGAATAATGAAAGATTCATTTGTAAAGACCTGGGATGCTACAAAGGGAACTGTTATTGACAAAGTGTTACAGATACTTTACCACCAAGTTGCACTCAGTTATATCACAATTGTTGGTCAGTGCTAGATCTATTTATCAAAAAAAACTGCCACCAAAGACTGCTTCATTTGTACAAGATTTTCTTTGTACATGTGGCACTAGATCAGGGGTCCCCCCCCCCCCCCCCCCCCCCCCCCCCCCCCCCCCCCCCCCCCCCCCCCCCCCCCCCCCCCCCCCCCCCCCCCCCCCCCCCCCCCCCCCCCCCCCCCCAGCGGAATACCCTGTCAAACCAGTCAGTTTACACAATACAATCATTCTTAGTGGTGGTACATGCAACGTTTAAATGGCATGATCGAAAGACCACATCTTTAAAATCCGCAATTGCAATTGTTGTGTCATATTTTTTTCATTGTTTCCACACAAAGCACGGTTGGCTCTTTAACTTTGTTGCACTGTATATTTGTTTGTTATTTATTACAACAATGTTTTTATCAAAGCCCTTTTTAATAACGCAATATGATTGTTGATATTACACTGCAACAAATGTTTCGATAGTGCGGCCCTCGGCTTACTTGAAAGTTTTTTGGGCCCGCAAAGCAGTTTATGTTTGAGACCCCTGCACTAGATCTATGTCTTTTGCTGCAAATAAATTAAATTCTTCAACAGGTCAACTGGCTATATAAACCATTTCACCGGTGTGCATGGAGTAAGGAGCCCATTCTATGTCATAATATGTGACTAACAGACATTTTCATAACATGAACTCTGTTCCCCAAGTACCTTATGTTTGTTGATGACAGAGTACTTTTTTTTTCATTTTTTAACTAAAATTAAATTTAAAAAATTCTTAAAATCTCTTACATTTTCTCATCTGAACTTGTAGGGAATGAAGAGTCACCTAAAGGCAAGACAAGTCATCAAGCTTTGGACCAGTTCAGAGTGGGTTTGACCTTAGCCCTTGACATGTTTAAAAGTGGAAACATAAGTGTCAAGAACCTTATGGAAATTGTTGGGAGTGAAGAAGCATTTCTTGACACTTTGTCTGCTCTCACTCAGGTATTGTGCCAAGGAGATAATAAAAAAAAACAAACTTTAACACAAATGTTTAGCAAATTTTTTTTAAAAAGGATTCTAACGTGGACCCAGAAAAAGAAACATGTGAAATTGGTTTGAATAAATTGTTTCAAATCAGACAAAACGAAATAGCTGTTTTGGAAAATTTTCAAGAAACTAATCATCACTTTGTTCAAATGTGTGATTCCACAGTCAAAGGTATTTTTTTAGCTGTTGACCGAAAACTTTATTTTCTGACCCTGGTTACTAGAACAAAACATCATATTTGGGGGCATGATTTAGTTTTGTTCTTTTGCAGATTCATTTCAAGGAGACTGGCTTTCAGAAAACATCGCAAATGCTAACTGGTGTGGAGTGTTGAAATGCTTTGTTGATGGTGAAGAGGAACAAAATCCTGAAAGTTCTCCTGAAATCACGTTGTTTGGTTTGACTTCTTCTCAAAAACAAGCTATGCATGAAATTTACAAGGCAAAAGTATGTGCAAACACTGTATGTGTGGTTATAAATGCATAAAACTACAAGCATTTAAAAGGTTGCAAGGACTAATTTATATGTTGGGGCAGAATGCATTTTAGCTGTGTTTTTGTAATGGAACTGTTAACAACTTAAATCTCTGGAACTTTTTCTGAAAAAAATAAATAATTGTCAAAATAATTTTCATTTTAGATAAATAAGAACAAAACAATTTTGTCTTTCTGGACACATCATTACACCAACGTATTAGAAGAAAAGAAAGAGGCTGCAAACGAAAAAGAAGTCCAACTTTCAATTGATGATGTGACTGGTATTGTGTGGAAGAAAATGTTGGCAGAATTTTGTCCATTAAAACGAGAACTTACTGAAGGTAAAAGCAAATATACTTTAGGCCTTTTTTTATTTATTTTTTCTGTTAAAAAAATAGGTTAGAAATACATGCACTGCAAATATAAGTTTGCTTTTGGAAATTGTTATACAAGCAGACAAAGTCTTACTTGTTATGATACTAATCACCAATTTTGTTACCACCATATCCTAGTAGCAAAAAAATTTGAACAATGTATAATAATTGATATAATACAAAAGTAATATTTTATCAAATTCAACTTACAAAACTGTCCCAGAAATGTAGAACTGCTCATCCTAACAATGTTCAATGAATGGATGATTATAGCAGAGTTTTTGTTAATGCATGACCATGAATGAAGTTTTACAAAAATACAGGGCAAATTGTAATAAAAATAAACTTATTGTGACGTCACGAAAGCAAGCAACAACAAGATTCAGAATCACTGAGACAAATATTTCTTACAACTCATTTGCATTTTTCACAATAATGATTGATTTACTGGCAACCAATTTAGTGCTTGGCATCATAAACAAGGCAGTAGCCAAAGTAGGTTGCAATTTTAAGGTATGTTCCCCCCCCCCCCCCCCCCCCCCCCCCCCCCCCCCCTTAAGGTATGTTTAGTTGACATACTAGCTGTCATATGCCAGTTTGTCAAAAAACAACAATTTTTCGTATTAAACTATACAAAATATACACGGACACCGCCAATGTGTGTCATAAACCTAACTGTGCCACCTACCACCACCTACTTGGTGGCTATGTGTGTGACAATACTCAAATTGCATTAAATTTAAAATTATCAGAGTGATTTGACAATGTAAAATTTTTCATGGTAAAAGGTACAAGTCAAGGGTACATGTAAAATGACATTACAATATGGTGAAGGCTACCTTTTAAGTTTTCAATATTTTATAACAGAATTTTTGTTTTAGGAACCATTTTGCTGTCTGATGTGGAAAGAAAAGAAAGTATTTTTGACAGCAAACTGTCTAAACCTGATGTTGCCAAGCTGTTGGAAGCAATTTCGCAATTTCCAGATAACGATGGTGCAAGTATTCCTGGAGAAGACACAGCAGCCTTAAACCAACTGAATGAGAAAAATTTGAATGCCTTGAGAACAGACCAAATATTTAACTTTTTTTACCTAAAAAGGCAGCGAAAAAATCTTTCAATGTTTGTTGCTATAAAGGATTGTTTAGAACTTGAAGGTGATTTTAGCATCTTGGAAATAATTGAGGTAAGTGTGTGATGCTTAAAACAACCAAAAAGCTATTTATTTTAAAGGTTGATTTAAGCAGGGATGTGCAACATTTTTCGTCGGTGGGCCGTATAACCAATTTCAGACCTCAAGCTAGGGTCACATAAAATTTTTTATGTGCACAATAAATTCAATTTTTTTCCAAAGCGTTAATAAATTTATTTTCTACAACATACAAAGATTCAGTGCAACACTGGCTTTCGCAACAAAATAATTGTTTACTATAGACAAAGGGAATTGTTACGTCACATTCAGTGAAGTGGGCTACTTCCTGTAACTGCTGTATGATGCACCGGTTGGAAAATGCTGATTTAGCTTATATTTGTTACGTATAATATAGCAACTTTGGAGATTTACCAAAAACTAATCAAAAATTTTGCTAAATTATCAGAAAAACTTCATTTTTGTAGGCCCGCCGGCTGTATGTTGCACGCCCCTAATTTAAAGTGTTGACACAGACAAATCTAGTTATAAATTTTTTTAATTATAAATTTTTCCGACATTGTTCTAAAGATATGTCACCAAAAATC
>QLIY01001399.1:0-13354 GCA_003260075.1 Phallusia mammillata | reverse complement strand
TGACACTTTGTCACATGTTGAAAATCTTGCTCTGGCATATGTGGCACTAAAAGTGGCAGGATGCCTTCTTTTTAAAGATTGGACTGTTCAAATCAAGTATGTATACTTTAATGTCTGTAACATAAAATACACTTTTATGCTATGATATTAAACCCCTGGTACCAACCACAACATGATGTGCAGAAACATATCCAGGTTTTTTTTTAGAGAAATGACAAAAATTACTCTATTGACAACCATTGCAGGAATGAATGTGAGAACGATGACAAACCAAGCATGATAATACGGATAAGTTTTGATGCAAACAGCCCACCGATAGTATGCAGGGAAAATGCAGTGGGTGAACTACAAGACCTGATCCTTGTTATGAAAAATACATTGGCTAGGTATAAACATGTTTAAAGAACAGGGAATTCAGATGATTCTAACTTTTATCAATTAGAGATTCTTTTTTTAATTTTTTTGTGTAAATTTTTAAATAATGCAAAGAGGGCCACTATTTTTAGCAATATAATAAGGTATGAAAACAAAACATACAAATTTGAGTCCTGGCATTTTAATTATGTAGCCTTATTGAATCATTTTGTTATTATTTTTAGCTGGCGAGAAAATTTGTCAGCCAAGCGCTCAGAATTCTACCACCTAAACCACTTCAACATTCAACAAATAACATATTTATGTCATCAACTGGCTAATGCATCAGGAAATAAATATCTACCAGACCAAGTTTACACACTGATGTCAGTCATCAAACACAATATTGCCCATGATGATGTTTTAAAATGTTTGGGCGATGTCACCACAAAAGAAGAAAATGGAGTTCCTGAGGAGGAAACAGTTGGTAAATAGGAGTTTTATAGTGCAATCAATATGTTTCTTTTTGTACATTTTCAAAGCTTTTGCTTAATGTGTTTAGTTCTTTAAAGAGGTGTTGTGTTGAGTTGAGTTTATTTCGCCGGTGTTGCAACGACTTGTTAGTACGTGGAATCAAAAATATGTAATAGACCACTTGAGGTTATCCCATTTCACTGTTACTTCAGAATAAATGACAGCAAAAAAAAGTAATACAACTTATGTGCAATTAACTGTATCACATTTTTTGTGCCACAGACTCTGAGGAACCAGTAGAACTTTCAGAATTCGAACAAAAACGAAAGCTTTTCCACAAGCTCATCAATGACGATGTTTCACCTTCTGTGGCTAAAGCTGGAGTACACCAAGCACCAAATCTTGACTATGATGATGTTTTCATGTGGTGTTTGGATAATGAAACTGAAGATGACCTGATCAGGGAATACGCTGCACATTTTGATAGTGACATTGGTACGAACTTGCTCATATGCAATTGAAAGCTTGTTTTGTTGCACTTTTGGTAATCCTTTTATTTTCTGTTCTGTGTATTTGGTTCTGCAAAAAAGTCCTAAAAATCTTGCAAACATAAATTTTAAGCCTACCAAACAACCAGTTTGTAAACTAAATTATGAACACATAAAACATAGTTTTAAAACTACAACATTGCAGGCTGTAATTGATTACAATAACAATATTTGCAGGATTAGCAGACCAGAACATAAGTGTAGGATTTGTTGAGTCTGTGGTCAAAGACAAATCAACTTTGTCAATACTAGAAGTTATCCACAAACTTCTAGAAGAGGAATCTAAAAATCACCGACCTAGTATTTGTGTCAACACAATCTGCAAGCGCTACATGGAAGAAGAATCGGTACAATACCTAAAAATAATAAACTTTAACTAAAAGCAACAAAACTACATCTGATTAGTGTGACCAAGTCATTGTACAAACCTACATGTTGTTGTGAAATTTAAAAGATACCACATTCTCTATCAAATTGAGCTGATGTTTTAATTTAATTATCAGAAAACTTCACTGGCTGACTGCATCAGTTTGGATCACCTAGGAAAATTCCTAAACAGCATTAGTTCAATGGTCAATCCTTCAACACTTCCTAACAGAAAAGTGCCAACAGCCCTTGTGGAAAATGTGAACTTAGTAACTTGCCCTGAAACAGATACTTTTACCACACTTGTTTCTATCTACATGAATTCACCAGAACAACCTTTGCCCACCGCTTCCGAAGTGCTTTTATGCACAAATGATACTACACAGAATGATGTCAGCTTGTTACTTCATCGGGCAGTTGCTGAAAATGGCATGAAAGGTTATTTTTTTAGTTAACTTTTTACACTCTATCTCTATCCAGTTTCAGAATTTATGCACAGAAATTTTATGCAGTATTTTATTACTGTTCTGAAATGCAATACTTATTTATAAACATCATAGTATGCAAGTGTTTCTATATGAGTGTGCCATGATCGCTGGTCTCCATTGACACCCCCCCCCCCCCCCCCCCCCCCCCCCCCCCCCCCCCCCCCCCCCCCCCCCCCCCCCCCCCCCCCCCCCCCCCCGCTGATCCCAGCTATTCATCTATGTCTTAACTTACTTTAAAATGCTAACACTTTACCATTTAAAATCACTATCAACCTATATAATATATGTGGAGCATATTTTTATCAGGCAAGGAAATCTACTGCTTGGTCCACACAGAAAAACTTGATTTTGAAGTTGCCAACTCTGTTCAAACCACTTTGACACAACTTAAAAAAGAAAACTCTAATGATTTTAAGCTGGTCATAATGTGTTCTGACCAGAGACACTTCATTGCATCACTCTTTCATGAGGTAACTTGTTTACACTGCATAGACAATTCAGGAACAAATAAAAAGTTAGTTGCATTGGTTAGGCTACTCGTTTAAGCAAACTGAAAAGTTTTTAAGACAGTGTCAAATGAAAAAGACATACAATAAATTTAATCTTGTTTCATTTTTCAGCAAAAGGTTGACTACTCAGAACGTCATTCCCCTGAAGAAATCCAACTATATCTTAAGGAAAAGTTGAATATAGATGACCAAACTACCAATGGACACCCAACTGCTTTGTTTGTTACTTCCCATAAAGCAGGTTTAGGTACATTAAAATTTAGGTTTTTTATTCAAGCTTGGATACCCCCCCCCCCCCCCCCCCCCCCCCCCCCCCCCCCCCCCCCCCCCCCCCCCCCCCCCCCCCCCCCCCCCCCCCCCCCCCAAATTGTGAATAATTTTTCTTTTATTTTCATTTTTTTCTTTTATTCATTTGAGTTTTTTAAACAAACAAAATCCATTTTTATTTCTATTCTATGGCTTTACCATGCAGGAAAATCCTTGTATATATCTCGAATGAAAGAAAAATTGGCTGGCGATTGTCACAGAACAACTGTGAGATTTTTGGAGAAGGACTGCAAACCTGACATGGTCCTGGAATCAATTCTGGACTCCAAAGCAAGAAATAATGACCCACATTTTGTACATTTGGACATAACACCATCAGTTAGTTGTTTATTTAATTAATATTCTACCTACTAATAATTAGTGCAATTAGCACAGAACAAGCCTACAATTTACACTGATTTATCTGTGAATGCAAGCATGCTGTTCTAACATTGTTCTAGGTGATCTCTACTAGATTTCACACAAATTCTGTATCAACATAGTCGCACTGTCATTGCGTAAAGTTTTGTTTTAATTTAGAGTTTGACAGCCTTATATATAGTGAATGGAATAGAATTATCTGTATGCTACTTTCTAATGTGACTTCACAGATCTTGGGTTAGGCCAGGGGCATACAAAATGTGACTGATTTTGATTTTAAAGGTGCAAAATGGAATCAACTATTTCCTTTTCAACCTGGTCATACTGGGGTCGTTTGAAGACAGTCTTGGATTTCTGTGGAGAAAACATGACTCCCACGTTTATTGCATTGAATATACTTGCTTGGAAAAGGTTTGATGGTTGTGGTGTTGAATGCTGATACAGTTTTGTTAGCTTAGTTTTCATAGTAGATTATCATCCAAATAAAAACTTCTTTGCTATGTAGAAGACAAATTTTATCCTTACACTGTAAATAAAGTCTGTTTCCTTCACTGGCCCGTGGTAACAAAGTTTTTATAATTGTAGGTGAATGTTATCGACCAGCTGCTCCTTCTCCTTCCAAGGGTAACATGCTTGTCTCCAAAACAAATTCTTGAAGGTGAGTTGGCAGAGAATGAAGATACTGTCCGAATGGACCAGCAGGAATTTGCCAGTGAAACATTTCAGCGACCTTACCAGTACTTGAAAAGACACAAGCAAAACCTTGATAACTTCAGCTACACACAAACAGTTATAGATGCAGTGACAGGAAAGGAGAAGGATGTGTCAAACCCACCTGAAGGAAATCCAAAAGAACTATTGGAGACTCTTCTTCACTACTGCAGTGTCCCCCCCCCCCAGTACTTGAAAAGACACAAGCAAAACCTTGATAACTTCAGCTACACACGAACAGTTACAGATCCAGTGACAGGAAATGAGGAGGATGTGCCAAATCCACCTGAAGGAAATCCAAAAGAACTATTGGAAACGCTTCTTCACCACTGCAGTGTAAAAGATCCATCTTGGTCTGAAACCAGGCACTTTGCCAGCTTTCTTAACTGTCAGCTGAGAGATTGTGAGAAGTCTGTGTTCTGCAATGTCCAACTCATGGGTCATGACTCAGGTCTTACTGGTTTTAAAAACTTTGTCGTTAAATTCATGATACGGATGTCTCAAGATTTTGCAACCCCATCGTTGGATGACATCAGCCAAGGACGTGGACAGGGGAAGGATGTTTTTGAGCAGCATCAGTTAAGAAGAAGCTGGGAGCAAAGCAATCATCCATATCTCTTTTTTAATGAGGATCGGATGTCAATGACGTTCCTTAACTTCAAAATCAATCCAAATGGGGATTTGCTTGCTTCCAAAACAAACCAGCTAATAGAGCAAAGAATTATGGACAAGAATTTAGTAAGAGGGCTTGAACTACAGAGAGTGGATCTTCAGCAAAATTTTGACAACTTCTCTCGCCACAAAAAACTTGAACCCCCCCCCCTCATCCATATCTCTTCTTCAATGAGGATCGGGTGTCAATGACATTCCTTAACTTCAAAATCAATCCAAATGGGGATTTGCTTGCTTCAAAAACAAACCAGCTAATAGAGCAAAGAATTATGGACAAAAAATTAGTAAGAGGGCTTGAACTACAGAGAGTGGATCTTCAGCAAAACTTTGACAACTTCTCTCGTAACAAAAAACTTGAGACATTGTACCAGGTTTTTGGAATCAAGGGCATTGTGAAGGATCCAGACCCAACATATGAACTGACGACAGACAATGTGGTGAAAATGCTTGCAATCCACATGCGATTCAGATGTGATATTCCTGTAATCCCCCCCCCCCAACATATGAACTGACGACAGACAATGTGGTGAAAATGCTTGCAATCCATATGAGATTCAGGTGTGGTATTCCTGTAATTATTATGGGAGAAACTGGATGTGGAAAAACCAGGATGGTTGAGTTCATGAGCAAACTAAAAGCTACTGGAGTGAATTCAGCTGCTTGCAAACCAGAAGATATGATAAGGAACATGGTGATCGTGAAAGTGCATGGTGGTATTACTGTAAAGCACATTCAGAACAAAGTTTCTGAAGCATCAGATCTGGCCGTAGAGAACAAGGACAAGACTGACACATTGCTGTTTCTGGATGAGGCAAACACAACAGAAGCAATCTATGCCATCAAAGAATTTGTGTGCGATGGAAGCATCTGTGGAAAGGCTATCAAGAAATCTAGTTTGAACATTGTTGCAGCTTGTAACCCATACCGAAAACACAGCCCTGAAGCTATTAAGAGAATGGAAAATGCTGGACTTGGATTTAAAGTGAAAACAGATGACACCACAGACAAACTTGGTGAAATTCCAATGAGATGTCTTGTTTATAGAGTGATAGCTCTTCCACCCAGCATGCACCCGCTTGTTTGGGATTTTGGCCAACTAAAGAATGTTGCAGAGAAGGTTTACATTGAGCAAATGGTTGATCATGAATCAATTCGCCAGTGTGTATCCTCACAGCGTGACAGAAATTTAATTGTTGATGTTCTAACTTCATCCCAGGCTTACATGAGAAAAAATCGCCAGGAATGTTTGTTTGTCAGTTTGCGGGATGTTGAACGATGTCTGGTGAGCTTTAAATGGTTCTTTCACAACAAACAGTGGCTCTTTGGTTTGGATAAAGATACCAGGGATACTTCAACTCCACAGCAACTTACTGTAGCTGTAAAATCATTGATTCAAGCTGTTGGAATGTGCTACCATGTGACACTGTCTGAGAGGACCGATTACAGACAGATGCTTTCCAATTGTCTTGCCAACTTTCTGATCACGATGACAGAAGCAGAGATAGAGCAGGAGATCACAGCCTGCCAATCAGTGTTTTTAGAAGCTATTACCCTTGGAGATGATATCGCTTCCAACGAAGCACTGAGAGAAAATGTTTTCATGATTGTAATGTGCACTGAGATGCGGATTCCACTCTTCCTCATCGGTAAACCAGGAAGTTCCAAATCCCTGGCGAAGACCATTGTTACAGACGCCCCCCCCCCCCCATGATTGTAATGTGCACTGAGATGCGGATTCCACTCTTCCTCATCGGCAAACCTGGAAGTTCCAAATCCCTGGCAAAGACCATTGTTACAGATGCTCCCCCCCCCCTCTATGCCATCAAAGAATTTGTGTGCGATGGAAGCATCTGTGGAAAGGCTATCAAGAAATCTAGTTTGAACATTGTTGCAGCTTGTAACCCATACCGAAAACACAGCCCTGAAGCTATTAAGAGAATGGAAAATGCTGGACTTGGATTTAAAGTGAAAACAGATGACACCACTGACAAACTTGGCGAAATTCCAATGAGGTGTCTTGTTTATAGAGTGATAGCTCTTCCACCCAGCATGCATCCACTTGTTTGGGATTTTGGCCAACTCAAGAATGTTGCAGAGAAGGTTTACATTGAGCAAATGGTTGATCATGAAACAATCCACCAGTGTGTGTCCTCACCCCCCCCCCCCCCCCCCCCCCCCCCCCCCCCCCCCCATGTTCTAACTTCATCCCAGGCTTACATGAGAGAAAGTCGCCAGGAATGTTTGTTTGTCAGTTTGCGGGATGTTGAGCGATGTCTGGTGAGTTTTAAGTGGTTCTTTCACAACAGACGGTGGCTCTTTGATTTGAATAAAGTTACCAGGGATACTTCAACTCCACAGCAACCTACTGTAGCTGTCAAATCCTTGATTCAAGCTGTTGGAATGTGCTACCATGTGACACTGTCTGAGAGGACCGATTACAGACAGAAGCTTTCCAATTGTCTTGCTAACTTTCAGATCACAATGACAGAAGCAGAGATAGAGCAGGATATCACAGCCTGCCAATCAGTGTTTTTAGAAGCTATTACCCTTGGAGATGATATCGCTTCCAACGAAGCACTGAGAGAAAATGTTTTCATGATTGTAATGTGCACTGAGATGCGGATTCCACTCTTCCTCATCGGTAAACCAGGAAGTTCCAAATCCCTGGCGAAGACCATTGTTACAGACGCCATGCAAGGTTCCAACTCAAACAATGAAGTTTTTCAGAAACTTAAACAGATCCATGTTTTGTCTTTCCAGTGCAGTCCAGTCACCGATGCAGTTGGCATTGAAAGTGTGTTCAAGCAGTGCGCCAGTCTGCAGGAAAAGCAAGATGTTACAAAATTTGTGGCTGTTGTCGTTCTAGACGAAATTGGCTTGGCTGAGGATTCCCTGAAAATGCCCTTAAAAGTCTTGCATCCATTACTTGAGAGCGGTGTCACAAACAGTGAACTAACCACTTATGATAGCCGCCAAAACGAAAGCCAAACTCAGAAGAGAGTTGGTTTTGTCGGTATTTCAAACTGGGCTCTGGACCCTGCAAAGATGAACAGGGGTCTGTTTGTCCACAGAGGTGCACCAACTAAGGATGATCTGAAACTAACAGCCAGAGGCATTTTTTCCTCTGAGACCACACAGTATAATGAGGTCTCGAAAATAGTGGATGCAGTAACAACATCTTATTTGCAAATTGAAGAGGAAAGGATACAACGACACAAGAAAACTGGTGGCGAGCTTAATCTATGTGACAGGGAGTTCTTTGGCTTGAGGGATTACTATGGTCTGCTAAAGATGATATATGCTGTGTTTTGTGATGACAAGACAACACCACACTTCTTCGATGTGTTTTATGCAGTGCAGAGAAACTTTAATGGAGCCAAATATGACTGTATGGCCCCCCCCCCCCAAACTCAGAAGAGAGTTGGTTTTGTCGGTATTTCAAACTGGGCTCTTGACCCTGCAAAGATGAACAGGGGTCTCTTTGTCCACAGAGGGGCACCAACTAAGGATGATCTGAAACTAACAGCCAGGGGAATTTTTTCTTCTGAGACCACACAGTATGATGAGGTCTCGAAAATAGTGGATGCAGTAACAACATCTTATCTGCAAATTGAAGAGGAAAGGATACAACGACACAATGAAACTGGTGGTGAGCTTAATCTGTGTGACAGGGAATTCTTTGGCTTGAGGGATTACTACGGTCTTCTAAAGATGATTTATGCTGTTTTTTGTGATGACAAGACAACACCACATTTCTTTGATGTCTTTTATGCAGTGCAGAGAAACTTTAATGGGGCCAAATTTGACTGTATGGATATTTTCATCAAAAACTTTGCACCAATTTGGCCAGATGAAAAAATTCCAGAGGTTACCTTGGAAACCATGATACAAGATAACTTACGACTTCAGGATGAAGAAGACACTCACTTTTGTGAGACTCGGTATCTTCTTTTGATGACCAACCACTTGGCAGCAGTGGATCTTCTTGGAAATATCACTGAAGCACAAAAGTTTGAGGTGGTTTTTGGCTCAAGCTTTCCACAAGATAACAACTACACTGAGAAATGTCGCAACATCAACCGAATCAAGATGTGCATGGAAGCTGGTAACACAGTCCTCTTGCTTAACTTGAAGGATCTTTATGAATCATTGTATGATGCATTGAACCAGCATTATGTGACGTTTGCAGGACAGAGGTATGTGGATCTTGGTCTTGGTGGTCACAGGGTAAAATGTCGTGTGCATAAAGAGTTTCGACTCATTGTTATGGAAAATCAGAATGTTGTCTATGACGAGTTTCCGATTCCTCTCATTAACAGACTTGAAAAACACATTTTCACCACAAGAAGTCTTTTAAATCCTCAACAAAAGACAGACGCTCAGAGATTGGAGAAATGGGTTGGAGAATTCTCGCACATCACCCAATCTCAATACAAAGATGAAGTCAAGTTCACAGAACAAGACAGTTTTGTCGGATACATGGCCGATACAGCTGGATCTGCAGTCATGACCGCTGGAAAAGGAACCAAGACGTATGAATCTGCACAAACCCTGCTCTTAAACACAGCAACATGCGACAGTGTGCTACGCTTGGAAAGCTCCGGGCTCAGGAAAGAGGCTCAAAAATGGCAAAAGAAATATTTTGACAACCAACAACATGACAACTTGTTTAGTTTGCTGAAAAGTTACTCTGAATCCCATTGGGAGACAGGTATAGTGTTGATAGATGTAACCTCATTCTCACATATACTATCGCAAACTGATCAAAGGATCTTGGAAAAGTCACTAGATTTGCAGAAATATGCAATCATGCTTATCACCTTACAGCAGTTTAAAACAGCTGATGAGTTTTCTGAAAAAATTCGAAACTTTATCACTAAAATCAAATCGACAAAACGATTGGATAATGAGATTCAAACATTCATTTTGCTTATCCAGTGTCCACAGGCTCACACACCACTAAATCTTACAGCTTGTGCCAAGTATGCAGTAACAAATGTACTTCAAAATCAGGAAGAGGAACTCAAATCATGCAATGCTCGCCTCATTGTTGCATTTCTCTTCACTGTTGAGCGACATTCTACACACAATGCAAGAAATCAAGTCAAAAGTTACATTAGCCCAAAATGGACTAATGTGTATGTTGATGAGCTAAGAGTCACCACAGACTATCTGGGTCCACCAAGCAAAATCCGAAACATGACTTTAAGAGACTTGTTTGCTTTCGGAGCCCAAGTAAGGTCACATGAAATCGCAGGACAAAAAACTTCCACCAACTTTGCTAATCCAGATTTTCTGATTGATCTTCACCGCTTGCTTTGCCAATCCTTATCTCTGGCCATAACCAAACTCAAACCAGATTTTCCATCTGCAGATGTCAGCAGATATGGTAACTTTTTTGCTGCCTTTTCTACTGATGACATTATTTTACGGGAGTTTGTCAATCTCATCAAGCAAAACATAGTTGATTTGGCAAATGAAAGAGAAACTCAGTTAATAGGGTCAAACTGGATTTTCAATTTAGCAGTATCTTCAACATTGCTCCAGGAAGGAGGAAGCTTTACCAAAACTCTGTGGCTTTATCTGAAAAAAATTGCTTCCACCATGTTGGCTTACATCATCAGTGAAATCGATGAGGATCAAAACCTTGACATACTTTGGGGTTCACTTACATCAAACTTGAATCGACACCTAAAGCAGGTTTGGATAAAGATGTTTATGGAGAAAATGATTTGTGGACTTTCATGGGACAACTTTGACGAAGTGCAGCAGTTTGTTATCAAAGGGTCAGAAAATGTTGTTTGCCAATTTCCCTTCAGTCGAAAACTTCTGAGGCATTTCCAGAAACATTGGGAACTTTTGCAACATCAGCAAAATGCCTCCGAGCACTTTCACGCCAAATTAAAGGGCACAAAACTAAACGGATTGCTACAATACACTTTTGAAACTGAGGCTTCTCAGGTTTTAAAATGTTTTCTCCATGACTTGGTGCATTTGCACTACAAATGTGGATCAGGGAAACCACTGGAGTATCAATTCATTGCAGATGCTTTAAACAGTATTTATGGGCAAAAGCAAAGTGACCTAGATGATGATATTACAAACAAAAGCAATCTCCCTGCTCTGTTATTTGTTTTAATGACACAGTTTTCCCAACAGTTAAACCAAGTGGCCACTATCTTGAAAGTCTTTCCAAGCATACTGAAGAAAGACAATGTTGCTATGTGGCTGAACAAGCAAAATGGAAAAACCAAACCCATAATTCAACTGGAAGTATTTAGTGCTGCTTTGGACTTAATCAAACAGAAGTCTGATGAGCTGAAAACAGTTGAAAACTATCACGATTGGGCTTCTCTGATTAGAGAGATAGGGCCAGTTGCAGAATCAATTCTGCAGAACCCTGAAACTGATACTCAACATAAAACCTGGAAGGCTNGTGGAAACTACAAAGCAAAAACTGAATGAAATCATGCATGATGATAATCCTGACAGTCTGGATGCAATCTTTACTGAGGTTAACCAACAATCGGCAGTGCAAGTAATCCTTGGTACTTTGTTGTGGTCAGGAATTGAATCAGAAACTGTTGGAAATAAAATAAAACTTTCAACATGTGGATCTATACTTGACAGCATGCAGCAAAAAGCCTTCATCAGTAATAAGGTTTACAACGCATCAAATGGTCTACGCCACCACCTATCAACAGTCAGAACAGAAGGCCAATTTATGGATAACATTATCTCTGAATTATTTATGTCTGCTGTTATGGCAACAGCCTCATGTTCTGACAATCTTTTGTTGCCTTTACATGACCTAGGAAAAGATCAAAATTCCCGCACAAAGTTTTTGCCAGCAATGGCAGAATCTTCATATTTTAAAGTTAAAGCAGTGATTGAAACATGGATAAGCCGATACAATAAACCACCAAAAATGTACTTTTGCCCAAACAACCACCCTTACTTTGTGGGTGATTGCACAAATGTTATTCTTACTGGAACACTCTGCCCCGAATGTAAGAACCCAATCGGAGGCACTGGAAAAAAGGAAGGTGAGCTGATGCCTGGAAACAAAGCTGGTGAACTGACAGAAGCAAGTCAAGCTGGATACAAGTTACCACCACCTGAAGATCGTGGTATACAATCTACTCCTGAACGACAGTGCAACAAACTGAGTGTCTGCATCATTCGATTTCTTATACATTCTAACTTGCTGGCTAATGTGGAAAATTCAGATGTTCAAAGGTAACCCGATACATGCCTTTTTTGTAAATTTTGTTTGTGCCGTTTGATAATAATTTGTGCAACCTTATTTAGCAGCACTAACAGCTATTAAACAGAGAAGTTATGTTTTTGTGTATTTTGTGCTCGCCTTAACTTAAATCTAGTCAATATCATCACACCACATTTCTTAACGAATGAATTTTTCACTTTTCAGTACATATAACAAACTTAAATTACTTACTCGATAAGTTTCTGTTGTTTCTTTTCCACAGTATGTTTGGTGTGTCCGGGATCACTGAGGCAAAGCAAATTCTTCTTTCACATCTTCACAAAGACTTGCAGCAGCTTGCAAACTCAATGGGGAAAAGTGTGGAAGACTCAGCTTTACTTTTGCATCAAATTTTCAAACAAATATCACAATCAGAGGTAGTTACACTACAACACACATATCCTAAAATGCAATGCCTGAAAAACAATAAATGATCCAATGTAATTAAAGAAAAGACTCCGCTTAAGTCTGAACCATAACGAGTACAAGACAAAAGTTACCCAGGGCAATCTGGCTATAACATAGCTATGGACAAATTTTTAACAATTTAAGCATTTAACACTTTAAGCATTTAACACTTTATTTCTGTAACTTCATTATTAAAACATACTGGCCTTTTTTAATCAATCAAAATTTTAAATTGCAAAATATGTTACTGCAGGAACAAAACAACAATCTGGATGTGGGCTTTTTATCAATGAAATCCAGAGAAAACTGGGAAACTGAATTTCAGCGCTGCTATCTTACACCAATGTTTGCGAAAGCAGACAGAATGATTAATGAAGCAAGAAATTTGGTTTTGGATGCAAAAAAACAAAGTGACTTGGAAAAGTAAGTTGGAAATATTTTTTTCTCAACATGAAAGTTTACTTCATTGGGATTTTTGTATTGTGTCCAAATTTAGCAATTACCCTGAAAAAAAAAATCAACAAAATATGTCAAAACAATAAGAGTCTTTATTGATAGTGGCTCATAACCTGGGGTTTGTGGACCCCTAAGGGGTGTAAGATGGTTCCAGAGAGTTCATAAATGCAAAAATTTTCAAACTTTTAAATAGGTTTAATTTGATGCAGGATTTTACAGATTTCCAAAATTTGCAATGAGGTCTGTTTCTCCAAACAGTTGGGAACCATTGCCCTAATCATAGTAGACTCCATGTAACATTTCTTTGACATCCATGTAACCTTTGTTTGACAATGTGTTATGAATTAAAGTATATTTTAATTATCACTTAGGCTTGTGTTTGAAATACCGAATGGAGAGAAACAAGAAGATGAA
>QLIY01001398.1:11099-23748 GCA_003260075.1 Phallusia mammillata | reverse complement strand
ATTCCCTGAAAGCAACACATCTTGATTTCACTCTTGTTTTTTATTAGGTGAAGTTCGCAATATTTCTGCTCGTTCTCGGAGTTTGCCCTGGCCACGTCGGCTCGTATGGAATGATATTCTTGTAATGTGAAAGCACCATGCATCTTCTTTCGACCCATTTAAGTGCTTGAACAAAATTTTGCAAGACCTCAAAACTTTGAGAAAGTAAGAAATATTGTGTGATTTTACCGACCTTATTATTCACGAAGCTGTAAAGCAACACTAGGCATGCAGAGCAATGGCCTTGCTTTAAAGTGTAGCCAGGCAGTAGCTTATGGCATAACTATAAGCGTTTTGTAACGCAATGCTTTTGGCGGAAACAGTAAGCTAATAACTTTTTGCAGAATTGACATGTAAAGATTTTTTTTGCCGGCACTGTATGTTTTATCACAAAAACTGTAAATGAGCCAGAAAATNACATGCGGTATTTAGTACCACCGGTCATTTTTTATATGTTTCTAGTTTCCAGCTATTAGCAAAGGATATTGCAGCTTTAAAATTCACTAAATATGACATTATGATTAGATTAATTCTCGCTGTTTCACTGCAGTTACACTGTGCTTAACCATAGCAACAAAAATCCGGTTTACCTGGCTCAGAAATGTAAACGCAAAAGCAGTGCATCGCAGATTTAAAAATCTGTTATTGGCGAACTGCTGTAAGATTTTACCCGGGGAACCCCCACGCTTTGAGGGGGAACCCCCAATCATGCGAAAACAACATCCTACGGTAGTTGCAGCTTTAGATCATATTATTATAGAATGATTAATCATTTAATTTCCAACTTAAACAGAATCAGAAACCCAACCCTTATATTTTGCAGGTAAAACCTTACTTAATGAGTCGAAGTTATTAAGCATTTTTATGATTTTGCCTGTGGTGCATTGGATTAAGAATACCGCATTTATTTTGGGTAGATACTTTAACACCAAAAACTAGCGGCACTGGAGTCCGGTTCACTTTAGGTCGAGTGACAAATAGTATATGATAGTTTATAAGTGTTGTTTAAACCACTAGAATGCAACTGTTGCTGTAGTGTAGTGGAAAAAACAATGCCTCATGCGCATAATTTTTGGGTTCAAATCCCGTTTAATTTTTTTCTTTTTTTTTCAGACTTGTAGAGATGCCGGCGATTAGGGCTATTCGGGTCAGGTGAAGGTTTAAAATCATAAATAACGTTAAAAACAAGCATTTTCAAACATTTGACCTGACGTTACCTTTTTGACCTAAAGTGAACCGGACTCCAGTGCCGCTAGTTTTTGGTGTTAAAGTATCTACCTTTATTTTGACTTTTGTGTTTTTCACTGAAAAAGAGTTTAAAGAACAGTTTTGAAGATTTGTTGTCAATTTATCAATACCCATGGGTGCTTCTTTTGTCAGCTTGGCAAGCTACAACCAGAATAACACTGGTTAACTAGGCTAGGTAAAATGGAACATTTAGCATTTGCTGAGTGGCCTGAGCTAAAATTGCTAAACGACCTAAGTTGAAATAAAGTGCGTTTAGACTTTAGAACCATGCCATGGCATTGCCTACTTTACCACATTGCACTTCCAGATGGAACTTTATGAAGAAAACCGCTGTTATCCATTAAAACGTTTGGGCCAAGAAGAGATAAATGTTTGCAGTGGCTGGGAACAAACAGTGGAGTCCTTATGAAGTGAACTCAATGGGCTGGAATAGTGATGCAATGTTGAATAGCTATATGCTCTAACCATCACTGTTTCTTTCAAGCAAAATATTGCACTTATATCTATGGTCATGATGGGTGTTGGGGTTTCATTTTAAGGCTTTTTTTCTTGATTATATTTTGTATGCTTATTTCATTTAAATAAACAAAGGTTTTTTAAAAGTTGACTGTAAAGCACTCAGACTAGGCTGTCCTTTTTGTAAAAATGCTTGTTTTTGTGTGTAATCTTGAATTAATTTTTTTGTAAGATCTTGAGTATAATGTGACAGACTAGGCTATATATGTAACTGCAATTAGGCTATGTACTGTTGTGAAAGTGAAGATGATGGTTCAAACCTTTTTTACAGAATTATCTTCTGCTGATGCAAAATACTGACTGATGCTGGGGAGGCGAGCTTTCATCGATGTTATGTGGCAATTTATATTTTACTTTCCTTCTTTCATCAACAACTTCATGTACAGAGTCCACATTTCTCAATGTAAACCGGTTCTTGGGTCAGGTTTTGCCTTTTACATCAGTCAAACAGGTTCTTATTATTATATATTATATTTGATGATATATTAGTTACCACTCTAACCATGTGACCTTCTATCGTTTAGTTTTAGGAATGTATTCAAGAAACCGTACTCAGGTTTTGTGTTTGCTGCCAGCTATTTCTTACTTTATTTCAGGTGTGAATTGTTTGTGTTAAAGGGCCGATTTTCTGATCGAAATAAAAACTATTTTGTTTTTTGCAGGCCTCTCTATAGCTTGATGTTATTGTCTTGTATTAATTTGCCATGTCAAAATGTGTGCCCTGCTGCAACTTTGAAAGGTATAATTGCTTACCATTTGTATGATCAAACATAGAAGATTTTTCTATGCCTAATGTAGAGTTTTCACTGAATTTGTTTGCAGCGATAGCAATTTATTAGTTGGGAAACCAATAGCGTTTTTGTTTCAACCTATTATTTATTTCAGCAGAATATTGTCATTTTTTGTATTTGGCAATATCTGTTGTTGTTTACTTTTGCAGCTATTGCTATCATAAACGTGTTTTTTGTTTTTCGTTTTAGTAGGTTTTGTTTTACAAGTCTACTGTTTATCGCTTTTTTTATCGCAAGGATGCATCCAATATATACATAAATATACATATATATATATGCAAAGGCATTATGTGCTAAGCCGCCTCTCCGCTTTAACCATTATGTTTGTTAGTATCTTTTTGCACCATAACAAAATTATTGTCATTATTGATTGACTATATTTACTTTTTGGATTCAGCTAACGGTATTACATCATTCAATCAAAATAGTCCTCCAGTGATCCTGATGAATAATTACCAAGAAACAACACCAATGATTTACAAGGTACTGAGTTTGAATTGTTGTTTCCCATGTTAGGAGTATTTAAGTGTAGATATAAACGGACAGTATAGTATCAACTAGTTATACACCAAACCCGCGTAAAAAGGTTTGGGCCAAAACCGAATAAACAGTCACAAGGCTGAAACCTTTCGGCCAATGAAAACATTGTTACATCGTTAGCATCAACTAGTTATGCAAAATAGTGGGTTTTAAAAATTGAAATGTTTTATTTTTAGCACACATTTTTGTAAAGTTTTTAGGTCCATAAAAACTTATTGTCTAGTCGATTTTCCTAGGTATCACTGTGGTATCACGTTGTTGTTTTTTGTCACACAGCATTTTAGTTGAATCTTAATTTGTAGATCACATTGACTGCCAACAAATTAGATCTGAAACTAGTAAAAAAAAATCATAAACAATTTTTATGATTTTGTAAAAACCTAATGGGTGTGAAGGCCTGGAGCAAAAACTAAGGTGGCCATTGAGAAAAAGCTAAAGACCAAACTAATCCCCCCCCCCTTGTAAAAACCTAATGGGTGTGAAGGCCTGGAGCAAAAACTAAGGTGGGCATTGAGAAAAAGCTAAAGACCGAACTAATTTATGGCATTGTGGGATGTGGCACACAATATTTTTGAACCCTTTGTCCAAAGCAGTGTTTCCTACTGTAGTATTATTAGTTTTCCCATTCCCTGAAAGCAACACATCTTGATTTCACTCTTGTTTTTTATTAGGTGAAGTTCGCAATATTTCTGCTCGTTCTCGGAGTTTGCCCTGGCCACGTCGGCTCGTATGGAATGATATTCTTGTAATGTGAAAGCACCAAACCAAAAAATAATGAGCTGTAGACACTGTTGATGAACTTAAACATGTGGTTCGACTTTCGGCGGATTTTTCACTGAGCCGGCGTAGCTCAGTTGGTAGAGCGCGAGTCCCGGAAAGACTCCTGTCGTGGGTTCGAATCCCACCGCAGGCTAGATTTTTTAGCCTACGCCTTGCCATATGGTGGTGAATGCTTGGTGACCGGCTGATTCGGTATGGCGCCTTCAATGGGCCTGGCGTTCTGTGATCTGTAGACACTGTGCGCACTGTTTTCGACCTATAAGGTCTCTTCAGTGCTGACCTTATAGGTCGAAACAGTGTGCACAGTCTACAGCTTGGAAAAATAACGGAAGCATGTCGATCCGAACGCATACGCAAGGTGTCGTACGCGAGGGATTTCAACGTTACCAATTGTATAAATATATACAAGAACTGTGAGACTCAGCTAACTTTAACTTCCAAGCAGATTTTATTCGTGTTGCAAACACCGGGGACACAGGGGCTTTAGCTTGAACATGCTGCTATTTGAATACATTGTGTTTGCTGGCGATTGTTTTATTTTTTGTGAGCAAGGTTGGGCATTTAATTTGCCACTAGGGGCACTTTATTAAGGTTATGTATGGTGACGGGCCATACTTTTGAAATACAATCAATCACTGCCCCCCCCCCGAATGTTTAGGTTTCTCCTCCCATTATTTTCAACAACAAAAGGCGATTGTTTGCACATAATCGTAATACAATCTTGTCTATGTTTTCCCCCCCCCCGTTTATAAACTGAAAAGCAAATTTTGCCAATTCCATGTTGTGCATATCATGTAATTTTAGAATGTTAGTTTTTTTGTGTAACTTGTTGGTTGAGGTCTGAAGAGGGCTTTTGGTTATGATTTTTAAAATTCTATTTTGCATGCTTGAAAGTGGATGTATGTTTGTTTTGTTAGCAAAACCCCAAGACGTACAACAGTTACGAGCTTTCCCTCAAAGTGGTTTTGCTTTCACACTTTCTACTCGCGCTTCCCTAACTGCAAGTATTTGTAATTAAACATTTAATAAGGTAAATCTAGTGCAAGTTGATGTGGAATGTTTAGGTTTCTCCTCCCATTATTTTCAACAACAAAAGGCGATTTTTTGCACATAATCCTAATACAATCTTGTGTTAATTTTCCTCAGCTGCATAAGAATTGCCTGAAATAGACCCTGCGTGTTGTAGTAGCAATTAAATTAAGTTTTAACTGTTAAGTAAGGCTTTTTTGTTGCTGGCTGAATCTATCCGCCAACGTCTGCTCCGAAGGAAAGAACTTTCACACAAAATAACAATCTCACAGGGGGCAATTTTGAGCCAGTGCCCTTGAAAGGGAGCGATTTCGCTAAAAAGGTTGAAGACCCCTGCCTTAGAGCAGTGGTTCCCAACCTTTCTACACCCTGGGACCTGTAAACATATATGAAAAATGTCTACGGACCAGCAACAAAAGATCGCAGTGAATGCAACAGATATTTACAAGCTTTTTGTTCACCAAAGTTGTCGTTGCGCAACATAATGCAAGATTTGGTCATAGCCTATGTATTTAGGACGAAAAGTTGCAACCAAACGACAATCAACTCAAATCAAACAACCAAACGCCAATTCATTTAGATACAAAATCAATGCTAGTGGGATGTTTGCTGCTGTTTCGCTTCCAGTATGAATCTCAAAAACGAAGAATAACTTTGTTTTACAAAAATTTGTTGAATGCTAGACACAGTTTATGACAAAACAATCATAAACGTCACAAAACTTTATTAAACAATTTTGCGGGTATCAACGGTGGAGAGCTCCCCAGTTTTACAGAAAAGCGTAAAATGAGTTTCGCAGGTACCAACAACTTTGCAATAGGTCTACTTATCATTCCATTTTAAAAAAAGTAGCTCGGCATAAAGTACCGTAAGATAAGTTGCGGACCGGCAAGATATTTACCCGGACCGGCGATTGGGAACCACTGCCTTAGAGGTTTCACATCACCGACNTTTGCATGTTAAGTTATATCTTTACTATTTAAACCGTGATATACAGTTTGTTTATTCCTGTATACGTTGGTTTTGTTACAAATATTTTAATTGATCTAATATTAGTGAGCTGTATTTTGTAAGAGTAAACAATTCGTCATCAGTTGGAAAGTCCCAATTAATTTACCTCTTCTATTAGACGTCAATGAAAAGCGTCACCTCTTGTGTTTTGAGATATGCCACGCCCCTTCCACGCCTTGGTTCAAAGCAGTGATTTTCAACCTGAGATTCGCAAACCTCCACGTGGGTCTGTGTGTGGTTTAAGGGTCCGTGCATACGGAAATGTTTTAAAGCAANTGTGGTTTAAGGGTCCGTGTATACGGAAATGTTTCAAGGCAAAATGTATTTAATCTGTACTTGATTATTACACACCTAAGGTTTCTATAACATATTTGGTGATTTGTCAAATGCGCTTTAAGTAACTTTTGCGTGGGAATTAACAAACACGATCAAAGGGGCCCTTTATACCGTCAAGTCTAAATAAGAATGTGAAATTTAGAGTTTAATTCCGCTGTGATATTAATAACCATTTTTAACGTATATAAATGGTCAAGCGGTTTGATGTTTTTGATGATGAAATTAAACACAGCATTTGATGTAGAATTGAAACATTGATCTACTTTTTGTTTGCCCCCCCCCCTCGCAAACCTCCACGTGGGTCTGTGTGTGGTTTAAGGGTCCGTGTATACGGAAATGTTTCAAGGCAAAATGTATTTAATCTGTACTTGATTATTACACACCTAAGGTTTCTATAACATATTTGGTGATTTGTCAAATGCGCTTTAAGTAACTTTTGCGTGGGAATTAACAAACACGATCAAAGGGGCCCTTTATACCGTCAAGTCTAAATAAGAATGTGAAATTTAGAGTTTAATTCCGCTGTGATATTAATAACCATTTTTAACGTATATAAATGGTCAAGCGGTTTGATGTTTTTGATGATGAAATTAAACACAGCATTTGATGTAGAATTGAAACATTGATCTACTTTTTGTTTGCATTCAACGTAAGATGTTGGCCTTCATGCTCTTGCTGCTGTCAAACCAATATCCTACTGGTTTTACTTTAAACCGCATAAAACACATATTTGCAACAATGACATGAATTTATTCTTAACAATGAAATAACAACAAGTTTTGTACAACGCACTGTGGAAAAAAAATTACCAAACAACCACAAAATAAATGAGAATTGTCATTTAGATATAAGCTAGTCGTTACACTATTATTTCTCCTCACATCCCAAACTCGCTTTTTTTCTAATCCAGCCCCAAACCCGACACAGCGCAAGTTTCAATACATTTTTAAAAAGTATTTAGTTGTGACAAAGTTATATCTTTATTATATAAACAAACATATGTACATTCAGGTCGGTCAAAACAAAAACTCGATGAAAAAAAAAAACTGTAAAATTTCAGATGCGATTGTTTAACTTGGTTTGCGTAAAAGCAGCATTCTTGTAAAGCACAGTTCGGTTTAACAATGTTATTATCAATTCAGTTTTAATCAATTTCAATTTCTTACAGAAACTGGCGTGCAAATATTTTATTGTTTCTAGGAATCAACTTGAAAGTTAATTTACAGGCGACAGAACGGCAGAGGGTATGAATCACTCTCGGTAGTTGTCAACATCCCGGTAGACCCAGAAAATGTAGGTTTGCCCACACGCCATGCGATACCAGGCCTGCTGTCAGGATAGCTGCTATACCATCGTGTGTAAACATTACCACCTGTGGAGCTCACAGCATTTCCATTCTAAACGAATCAACGTTGATTGGCCACAACATGAAACCAGCTAATTTATGTATTCACGACAGGCTTACTTGAATAATTTGTTTATACTAAACATCTAATTATATACGATTATCAAAGTTAAACAATTATCGCATTCACGCTGCTCTGGTTTTAGGTATTTTAATAATTTAAATTTGTTTGTTTGTTTTTATTAACATTGTTTTCTTTACAATAAATGGTCGCTTGTAAGAAATGAAACACTCACCGTGTAACTTGTTGCCAACCACACGTCAACATAATGGTATGTCGGTGCATTAACGAACATCAGCCAAGCTTTCCCAATGTATTTGTATAACACGTTGTATTGTTCTCTAGTCTCTATGTCAACCAATGTGGCTCCGTAAGAACGACAAACATTTGCAGCTGCCGACTTTCCACCGTGACCACCGTATTTTGCAACAATCCACGGTAACCAGTAGCAATGATCTCTGTACACGACTCCTGTACATATTCTTTGTTCTGCCAAAAAGAAAGAAATTTCACCTTTACAAATAATTATTTTGTTAGAGTGGCGAACTTATTGGTCTGTTTGTGTCAATGTTATTGCAACTGCGCTCAATTTCAAGTAATTCGACTTTTAGAGGAAGTTTATTTACACGATGTTGCGCCAAACGATCAAAGGTGGTTACTAGCTTCAATTGTTAATTGTTTATGACGTCATGTGTAATTGTTAAATTTGTGAATGCTTTTTGATTGTTGCGCACAATGCGATTGGTTTACAATGGCTGTTGAATGCTTTAGTGATAATTACTAGATACAAACGCTGAATTTGGTTAATAAATCACCAAATGTTTCTTAATCAATTAATAGGGCAAACAAATGAAATACTATAACTCCAAACGTATGGCATCTAAGCGAATTAAAAAAATGAAACGCGATTTACACCTCAAACAATTATGGAGTAAAATTATTAAAGAATATAAAAGTTGAATACCGTATTTACTCGATTGTAAGCCGCATTTTGTGGTGTTAGGTACTATTGTTTAACAAACCACTTTACGTTGCTATGAAGTACAACTATTTGTCAACAATTGCTGGTCACGCTATTACTTCTACCCAGCAGAGCGTATGTTGACGTGTAAAGCCAACATGAAGGTAGAGCTACTAACACAGGAACTCACAGACAGGTCTGATAATTTCCAAAAAGTGGCGCAAGGGAGCATAGGCCTTTAATATGGCAATAATTGCTGACTCAGCAAATTGCTGACCCTTTAGTAAAAGACTATGCTCCATTGCGCCACTCATTGGAAATGAGCAGGCCTGTCTGTGAGTTCCTGTGTTAGTAGATTTTCCAACATGAAAAAGACTTTTAAACGAAAAATAAAACAAAAAGCAGGGTTGTGAAATAATATCAGTATGAAAAATATGTATGCGGCCCTTGATTATATGTCGCACAACTGCAGGGTAAAACCTTTATGAAGCGCGGCTTACAATCCAATAAATACGACATTTGGTTTTGGCGCAAACGTGAAAATTACATCATTATAGCGATCTATAATATGTAAATAAAAATTTACTGAACCCCCCCCCCCTATGAAGCGCGGCTTACAATCCAATAAATACGACATTTGGTTTTGGTGATAACGTGAAAATTACATCATTATAGCGATCTATAATATATAAATAAAAATTTATTGCATTGGATTGGTTACTTTATTTTTAACGCATTTTTTAACAGCATTTCTACTACCAACTTATTTAGGGGCATTTAAATAGCATTGATTTAATAAATTGGCGTCATTTAATTTTGTTACTAAGATTTTTATTTAAGCAATTATTTAGTTGTCTATTCCATAATTATGTAAGTTAATTAGAATTCGGACAACAATTTAAGTTTCTTGTCTTATTAACAACAGAAAAAAGCAGCTGAAAGTCTTACCATTAATTATTTCATGTATGCGTTTGTCGATTCGGGTCCAATTCAGCAATGGTTGGGGTCCAACCAGGCCAGGTTGACCCTGGTCACCTTTATCACCGGGAGGTCCGCGTTTACCTGGCCGACCTGGAGGTCCTCTTAGTGTTGACTGATTCAAAGGAATTGAAGGTTGTTGCTCAAACAAACTGTCAAGCGGCCGACAAACCAAATATTTTTGGCCGTGGTTGTCATGACAATATGACGCACCAATGATTGTCAAGAGGAAAACTAACTTAGTTAACAAGTACATCCTGCCTAATGATTAGTTTCTGTCGAAAATAAACCAAAAGTGTGGCTTAGCACGTTTTGCCATTGCACATACAATATAACCTATTTCAAAACGTAAATACATTTCCTATGCTTATTTTATATTGAGTCCCATATTAGCCACCGTCTTTTATTACCTTAGTTGGGCAGAAACTTATGGTTCCCCACACATGCAAGCTTGTAGATAATGCGTGCCCCCCCCCCTAAAAATTACATCACTATAGCGATGTATAATCAATAAATAAAAATTTAAAGTATTGCATTGGATTGGTTACTTTCTTTTTTACGCATTTTTAACAGCATTTCCATTACCAACTTATTTAGGTGCTTTTAAATAGCATTTATGTAATAAATTGGCGTCATTTAGTTTTGTAAATGCTTTTTATTATTGTTTAAGCAATTATTTAGTTGTCTATTCCATAATTATGTAATTAGAATTCGGACAACATTTCAAATTTTCTTTGTTATCATCCCCCCCCCCCCTACAAATGGCGATATTAACAAACTGTCCAAATTTATTCCAGTTCGGGCATTACTTAAAAATTTACCCATTTTAAGGAGCTAGTAGGGTAAACACAACAACTGACACGTGTATAAATGGCAAACTATACAAGCTATCCAAAATGTACTAAATTCGGACATTGTTTAAAAAATTAACTCATTTTGGGGGGAAAGTGGGGTAAATAGTGGAGCTACAGGCTAAACACAACCATCGACACCCCTTAATAGCACACTCTACAAGCTTATTGTTTAATTGTTTAAAAATTAACCCATTTTAGGGAGCTAGCAGGGTAAATAGTGGGGCTAACAAGTCAAAGAAAACAAGTGGCACATCAACATGACCATATCTACCACCTGTGAAAGTTTCATCCAAATCTTTTGAAGATTTTAAGCCAAAAGTGCATGGACAAACTTCAAGGGAGAAAAAACACAGAAAATGGTACCCCCCCCCCCGGTCCTCTTAGTGTTGACTGATTCAAAGAAATTAAAGGCTGTTGCTCAAACAAACTGTCAAGCGGCCGGCAAACCAAATATTTTTGCCCGTGGTTGTCATGACAATATGACGCACCAATGATTGTCAANGAAAACAAGTGGCACATCAACATGACTATATCTACCACCTGTGAAAGTTTCATCCAAATCTTTTGAAGATTTTAAGCCAAAAGTGCATGGACAAACTTCAAGGGAGAAAAAACACAGAAAATGGTACTTTTGACAAAAGATACCTACAAGTTGACCTTCAGTGACCTCTCGTCGTACGGCAGCCAAGCTGACAATGACCATTTAATGACTGATTATTGCGTCTTAAAACTTCTGGTTTTTACCTTTCCCCCCCCCCATTATTTAGTTGTCTATTCCATAATTATGTAATTAGAATTCGGACAACGTTTCAAATTTTCTTTGTTATCATTAACAGAAAACATTAGCTGAAAGTCATACCATTAATTATTTCATGTATACGATTGTCGATTCTGGTCCAATTCAGCAATGGTTGGGGTCCAACCGGACCAGGTTGACCCTGATCACCTTTATCGCCAGCAGGTCCGCGTTTACCTGGTCGACCTGGTNTCGCCGGAAGGTCCGCGTTTACCTGGCCGACCTGGTGGTCCTCTTAGTGTTGACTGATTCAAAGAAATTAAAGGCTGTTGCTCAAACAAACTGTCAAGCGGCCGGCAAACCAAATATTTTTGCCCGTGGTTGTCATGACAATATGACGCACCAATGATTGTCAAGAGGAAAACTAGCTTAGGGAATAAGTACATCCTGCCTAATGATTAGTTTCTGTCGAAAATAAACCAAAAGTGTGGCTTAGCACATTGTGCTATTGCATATACAATATAACCTATTTCAAAATGTAAATACATTTGATATGCTTATTACATATTGGGTCCCATATTAGCCACCGTCTTTTATAATCTTAGTTGTTTCTGCAGGCAGAAACTTATGGTTCCCCACACATGCAAGCTTGTAGATAATGCGTTACATGGTTTATTGCTATGCAGTTTAGACACTGTTATAAGTCTGCCTTATTTTAAAAGATAGAAGGGTAAATATTACAGCTAGATGCTGAAACTCGATAATTAACACCTACAAATGGCGATATTAACTGTCCAAATTTATTCCAATTCGGACATTGCTTAAAAATATTTACCCATTTTTGAGGAGCTAGTAGGGTAAACACAACAACTGACAAATGCATAAATAGCAAACTCTACAAGCTATCCAAATTTTAGCTAATTTTGACATTGTTCATAAATTCAACCATTTTGGTGGGCAAGTGGGGTAAACAGTGGGGCTACAGGCTACACACAACAATCGACACCTCTTAATAGCACACTCTACAAGCTTACCAAATTGCTAAAACTTTGACCCATTTTAGGGAGCTAGCAGGGTAAATAGTGGGGCTAACAAGTCAAAGAAAACAAGTGGCACATCTACATGACTATATCTACCACCTGTGAAAGTTTCATCCAAATCTTTTAAAGATTTTAAGCCAAAAGTGCATGGACAAACTTTAAGGGAGAAAAAGACACAGAAAATGCTACGTTTTGACAAAAGATACCTACAAGCTGACCTTCAGTGACCTCTCGTCGTACGGCAGCCAAGCTGACAATAACCATTTAATGACTCTTTATTGCGTCTTAAAACTTCTGGTTTTTTACCTTCATGTTAATCAACAACGTTTGCCTGACATGTATGAAACCGAAGTATCGTTTTAATCATGATTAAGTGCACTTCTA